>JBBPMC010000299.1:0-27240 GCA_038090115.1 Strobilomyces echinocephalus | reverse complement strand
TCTCGACTCTCTCCCCTCACCTATCTAACGACTCCGCCGTCCGAGTAGCCGACCCCACAGCTGTCCGGGACCAACACCGTCGCCTGTCCAGCCACGCATCGACAGCAGGCTCGAGGAGGCCGAGGAGAATGGAGAGGAGGGAGAGGAGGAGGAGGACCCAGCAGGTGCGTGACGTGCCGGCTCACACTCCTCTCCAGCTGACGACCCATGCCGTGCGAGTCGCCATGCAGACGCGAGAAGGACGAAAGGGCGACGAGGACACGAGGAGAATGTCCCCCAGGTGCGTGCTCGCCGATTTTCACCATTCCCGTCCTAACAACTCATGACCAACGACGCAGTCGCCTACCGAGCGCCTCATGGACGAGGAGGGCGAGAAGGATGGAAAGGAGGACAACACGGACGACCCAGCAGGTGCGTGACATGCCAGCTCGCACTCCTTTCCATCTGACGACCCACTCCGTGCGAGTTGCCGCCATGCAGACGACACGAGGACAAAGGGGCGACAAGTACACGAGGAGGACGTTCCAGAGGTGCGTAGCTACCGGCTCACCTCCCCTCGTGTCCAAACGACCCTCGACCCACACAGCGCAGTGGCCGAGCGACTCAACGCCCTCACCGCATCGTGGTCGCCTCACCAACCGGACCGACGAAGAGTCGGTGAAGACGAGTCAGAGGGCGAGTGAGACGACGACAACGGCGCTAGAGGCGAGTGACACTCTGGCCTGATCGCTCGCGACCTAACGAGGCACTCCGTTGAGTAGCTGCGCAGACCACGACGACCATGCGCAGCATCACAACGCCCTTACCTGCGCAGCAGCCAACCGACGGTGATGACGACGAACGCGAGGACGAAAGGTCCCAGGTGCGTGTCGGGCCTGCTCGCTCGCCACGTCGTCTAACATCCCCATCGTCCCCTCACAGACAACGCGAACAATCGTGGCATGGTGCCACGACTGCCAAGGCAGTCGCCTTGCCATCAACCCAACGTGGATCACGCGGAGTGGAGAGCAAGGGCGAGGCGGACGATGGTCCCGAAGGTGTGTGGCACCCTGCCGAGATCGCTCGCCGTCTGACGCCCCCATTGTCTCCATAGCCGACTGATGGCCCCGGTGGCAGACATCTCGAATGGAATCACCTTCCCAGCAACACCCCGAGGCAGGTGAGGAGGATACTCAGACAAGGACGGGGACGAGCCTGCAGGTGTGTGGCACGCAACGCCAACAGACTGATGTCTGAACGACGCACAGCGTCCGACGTAGTCGATCGCCGGCCGGCAACGCGTACGCAAAGAGGACAAAGAAGACCCGCAAACAGGGACCTACTAGCTAGGTACGTGGCATGTCGTTGCGATCCAGCTAACTATCTGTGTCATCCGAGTCAGTACACGAGGGACGTGGCATGATGCCACAACGATCGAACCAATCGGCTACCGAGCGACGCTGGGAAGGAGGATTTACGGGATGAGAGCACTCCAACGAGACTGAGTCGTCTCCAGACGATGGGAGGTGCGACCGGCAGGTACGTCGCGTGCTAGTATGCGCACGTCTCCGTCTCATGATCTGTGCAGACATAGACATCGACGGCAATGGGGCCGACTGCTAAACACGGCCGTCAGTCCAGCGCCGTCCAACAACAGCACGAACGTTTAAACATAGAAAATTAAATATAGAAATGTATGTAGATGAATACACGACAGGATGAATTTAAAAATGCACCCCATCACGGAGTTCACGTCGCGCGCTCTCCCGTCAGCCACATATCACGAACGGTGACCATCCGTTTGACGCAATCCGACATGGTTTCCGATTGCGTCAAACGAGCTCCAGTGATCTACAAGTACCCATTCGACGCAATCCGACACGGTGTCGGATTGCGTCAAATGGCACCCAACGGATTGTGAACGTCCGTTTGACGCATTTCGACACGGTGTCGGATTGCGTCAAACGGATGGTCGTGATTCACGAGGTGCCGGTTGACGCAATCCGACACGGTGTCGGATTGCGTCAAATGGCACCCAACGGATTGTGAACGACCGTTTGACGCAATCCGACACGGTGTCGAAATGCGTCAAACGGCACCTACCGGATGGTGAACGACCGTTTGACGCAATCCGACACCGTGTCGGATTGCGTCAAACAGGTTCCTATGGATTACGGATACCCGTCTGACGCATTCCGACGTGGTGTCAGAATGCGTCAAACGGGTATCTGCAATGACGGAGACACCGTGGCAATAGAAGCGGATGGTGGAGATGGCGCGACGTGGCATTCATTGACCGCGGAGATGTGTGATGGGGGAGATATGGTCAGAGTTAAGAATGGAACAGATGAACCGCACGCACCTTGAACCGCCTCCACTCGACGATGGCTAGAAAGAGCAAGAAAGTGTCTGAAAAAAACAATGTGAGTCATATCGACAGGCGAGAACTGGATTAACTCACCGTATATGGACAGGCACCCGGACCGTCACAGGTGACGATCTCAGTCGATGCCTGGAGACAACGACTCACCAAATTGTAGACAGAAGGCAGCGGAGAGCCTGCACCTCTGGAGCAGGTCGACAGCACTCCTGGTCCGGCTGGACGCCTGGAAAGCAATGTCGAACGCACCCAAAAGATGGATGCGCTATCACAGGGGGCTGTCTTCGGGTATGCACGCCTCGACCTGATCAAGCATAAAAAAGACATTCGCTTCGGGAAGTGGAACGACAGACCTCTCAAGCCGGACCAGGTGGCTGCTCTGGTTCAATCCTTCTTCAGAAAGGGAGCCGATCGCTTCTCGATCTTGAAAGCGATCCCGTTAGTCGTCGCGAAGCAAGATGTACTTGGAAACTCATACACAAAGACGATCGACTCTGGGAATGACGTCTTGATGATTCCAGAGCTCAAGATACACCCCGACGCGAATGGGAAAATGCGTCTATTTGCTGCGGGGGGACAGCACCGTTTGCATGCGGTCGAACAGTGGACCAAGGCGCTGACGAAGAAAAATCAAGATTTAGCCAAGGAAGACGATGATGGAGACGGTACGAACGCTGAAGATGTCGCAGGTGAGGCGACGTCGCAGTATGGCCGAAGAAGGCCGAAACGCGAAGACATCCAGGCGACACTTGCCCTGGGCGGTCAATGGCTGGTGATTCTAACGGTCTGCCCCGGACGCTAGACGGTCTGGTGAGTTTCCCACGGACGCTGGACGCACCTTCCTGTAAAGGAAGGTCGTTCACACGGTCGTCATGAGGCCGTCTCTTTTCAGCACAAAATTCTGGCTTCTTTTCTTCTCTGTCCACCTTGTCTCCATTTTTTTTTCTCTCGAAGATGTCCTATAAATGTACCGTCTGTGGTCAGGTCTTCGAGACGAAGAGCGCGCAGGCCAGTCACAAGAAGAAGTGCACGCCCACCGCCACCCTCAAAGACCCTGGCTCTGGCCAGACCTTCCACCTCCGTCGGAACTCAGCGGGGGTCTTCCTCTGTTACTGCTCCCATCCCAGCTGTCCCAAGTCCACCGGCTACAGCAGGATGGACGGCATCTATAAGCACATGCGGAAGGTCGGGTCCCGGTGGCTGGGCCCTGAGGGCAAGGGACTTGGATCTGGACCTGGATCTTCTGTTGAGCGTCTTTCAGTCCCCCTTTCTCTCCCCTTTGGCTGATCCCACTTCCTTTTTTTTTTCAGGCGAACGTCAACGTCGATGTTTCCTTGCAGGTCACCGCCACCACCTCGAACCAGGTGGTTAGGCCCTGTCCCCCTGCTGATAGTGATCCGACTGATCAGGGACCACCACCGCCCGTCGTCGACGCTGCCTCGAACCAGGTGGACGACCCCACCCAGGGACCACGGTCACCACCTGCTCCCTCCTCTCTGATCTCTGCCCAGGATGTCAGCATGGGGTGCCCGTCATCGGTACGTCATTGCCTGTTCACTGTTTTTTTTTTTTTTATATCTGACAAAAGCATAGAACATGTGCACCCCCTCGCCAAGCACTCCATCCACCCCGCCGCCAATGTCACCTGCACCCTCGCCCACCATTCCCTGCCTTTCATCTCCGCCGACGTCATCTGCACCCTCCCCCACCATTTCTGCACCCTCTCCATCCACCCCTCCACCAGCGTCATCCGCATCCTCGCCCACCAAGCACATACTCACCCATTCCTATCTGGACAGACTATGTTTGTCTATCAACGGCGAATTCAAGTTTATTCTATGTCAACTATGCCGAGAAGGGGTTCAGAAGGATGAAAGTGAGGCCCACCTGAGAAGCAAGCACGCCTTGCTTCTCGACGTGTTCAACAACACCTCTTTCCTAGAGGCCCTTCAAGATTTAGATCTCCACTCGCCAGCGGAACTTCCCAAAAACATCTTCGGTCCACGTCCCCCTGTTCACGGTCTCTCCATCCTTCCAGAGGCGTACGCCTGTACCCTTCCCGGCTGCGTCTCCGTCTTCACGAACCTACAGTCGGTCCAAACGCACCATTCCAAACATCACAAGACTCCCTCGTCGCCCTCCAGCTGGCGTAGATGCAAGGCTCAGCGGTTGAAGAAACAGGGGGTAGGTACTCACCGCATATTGTGGGAGGTGACCATTCCAGAAAACGAGGACCAAGGAAACCAACCACGCACCTCTCAACAGCTGGTGCAGCAGTTGAAACGCGACCTGGAGCTGAAACTGGACGCGTCCCGACGACGGGTCCAGGTCCCTCAAGACCCCCGTCTGGTCAGCCCGTGGCTGGCATTCACCGGCTGGCCAGGCTATGTGGACAGTCTCGGACTGTCCACGGTAGCCGTCTGCAGGCTCGTCTCCCTCCCACGACCACACGAGTCAGGCCATCGGACGCTGTCCACAGCAGTGAAGACGTACTTTCGAGAGGCGGTCGCACTCATCCCCACGACCGACGAGCTGGTTCTCAAGCGCCTCAATTCGCCGGACCCAGCAGCCCAGTTCAGTCGTTTATTTTTCATTTGATTTCAATGCCTGGCTGACCTTTTTTTTTTTAATCAGCGGGGTCTCCAACACGCCCTTCCGTAAACACCAACTGGAGGGAACGACGAAACGATATGCGAATCCTGTGGTACACCTTCTCGCGATGCTTCTGCGAACGAAAGACACGTGGGGCACACCTGAAGAACTCGACAGCCTTCAGAGCATTCTGGACAGCCGGGATCGAGATACAGAGGAAGAGGAAGACTCGGAGGACTGGGATCCAGACCAGGACACAGAGGAGGACTGCCGAGTCCGAGTGATGATACCCCACATCCACCGGGCTCTCCTCTGGACTTGGACCACCCCCTGGAAAAAACAACAAGGGGTCGTGATCGCAGACCCCACCGAGGCATGTCTTGCCCTGCTGACCGTGAACCCTGACGGTTCGTTCAAACAACCCAAGGGCGTCACGTCCACCATCTCCCAGTTCGAATTCACCATGCGATTGACCTTCCTGTGGGAGATCTGCGCACGCAGCAAGGTCGGAGAAGTCGACGAAAGCACCGCGTGCGACCAGCTTCAGCCCTGGTTCACCGAGAAGACCTACTCCTCCTTCGCCCGATTGCGGTCTTTGCAGCACGTCGCAAGCTCCATGGCGTACGACACCATGGCGCTCCCCCGCGTCTGGTGGACAGACACCAAATCATGGCTGACCATGGCCTACCAGGGTCACCCCGTCTCTTTGTCCGATCTCTGCAAGCTCTTTCAGGACGTCGAAGAAGCCCTGGTCGACGTCTGGGAGAACAAGGTTCTCAGAGGGCTTCCCCTCAGAACAGAGTACGCCGACGTCCACATCGCCGACGACCTCAGCAACAAGAACGTCGGGTATTCTTTTCTGTCGGACCCCCGAAACGCGTGCTTTCAGAACGTCACCAGACTGGTCCATGCCGTCGTGGACGGCGAAGGCGCCTTCGCTGATTTCGTCTGGCGTGGAGACCGCCGTCTGGTCTGGAACCACGTCGCTCTTCGTCAATGGCTTCGTGACTACGCCCAACTTCAAAGGCTGCTCCTTCTGAGGGCAGAGATGCTCAGCGGTTCCCCGAGCAGAGGCACGGAACTCACCGCCATGCTCTTGTGCAACACCGAGACCCGCTCCACCCGCAACCTCGTCTTCCTAGGCCGACACCTGTCCCTGCTCTGTCAATACAACAAAACCTCGGCACTCACAGGCCGAGAGAAGCTTATCCCTCATGGCCTGGACGCGGTGACCAGCGACGTCCTCGTCCAGGACCTGGTCATCGCACGTCCCTTCGCCCAGATCGCCGCCCAGCTCTGCTTTCAAGACCCGGCGGTGGACCGTCTCTACCAAGACCACCTCTTCGTCAACTTCGACCGGCTTTTCACCACCGACGACCTCTCCTCCGTCATGTCCAAGTTCAGCGAGCCGCGCGTCCACTTTCCACTCACCGTCAACCCCTGGCGACATATCCAGACCGCATGGAAACGCAAGTTCCGATGCTCCGCCGAAGACCTCATGGAAAAAAACGCAGAGGACGACGTGGACGCCTTGCAAGCCGGACATTCCAGAGCCACAGAAAACAGGATCTACGGGCTCAGCACCCAAAGTTTGGCCAGCGTCGCCGAGGACGTCCTGCCCCTCTTTCTGCAGGCCAGCAGTACTTGGCAGAGGCGCTGTCGGACCACACCGGGCGGATCCTGCCAGCCTTACACCCAGGCTCGCTCGTGCGATCTTCCAGAAGAGGACCTATCAGGCCAGCCTGCTCCCTCATTCACTCTAAGTCAGAGCGCCACCGATCAAATTGTAGACGCTTTAATACTTCGTCTGGCTCCCATGTTGGAGAGAGCCAGGGCGGAGTAATCCCTCAGAACGCAGAACTCTTTTTTAGACTACAGATGTCTTTGGCCAATAGAATATTTGCTATTATAATTTACCCCATGGGCAAGACATCGCGGAATTAGTTTGAACGGCGATGGAGGTCATGGGGCGGAAATCAGCACAAATATACGCCTTGCCTAAATGATACAAGTTACTTCACGAGTCCGACCCGCGCCTCAGCCCTAGTAAGCCCCAGGCCATAACGACCTCCGAATCCACCGTCAAGTCGTTGCTTCTTCGCATTCGGGGGCTTCGTGCTTTCGCCGTCGCATTCCACTCGGTCCCGACGGCGCTGCGAGGTCTTGCTGGCGTCGCAGTTCCCGACGTTCCCAGTGTCCGAGAAAGCCAAATACCTACCCCGTTCAAGCAACGATGGCCGCCGCTTGGGATCATGCGCCGCCAAGTCCCGAGCAAATGCCCTCAGAGATACGTCCTCTTTGCCAGAAGCGTCGAGTAGTAACAGAAGAACCCGCCCACAGCACCATCGGTCTGCCTTCATCGGACTGTGCTTCAACCTGTTCGCGACCTCGGGTGCCATCCAACCTTCTGTTCCACACTGGTCATTCACCTCCTCGTCTTCGTCTTTTACTCGCATCGCAACATCAAAGTCGATGATTTGCAAAGTCATGTTCTTGTCGACGACAAGGTTGCTCGGTTTGATGTCCCTGTGAGCGATGCCGAGCCCGTGAAGATACGCAAGGCCGTCAACGAGACCCAGGCACACTTGGAGAACCTTGCTTTCAAATACTTTCGACATCGATACCAGGTGGTCCTCGACGGTCGTCATTTTCGGTAGAATGGCCCACCCATCGAACGAATCGACCAGCGAGATGACGTGGTTGGACTTGAGTCGCGTAGCACCGAGAAGTTTCAAGATATCGAGCTCCTCCGATTTCTCCCGAGCTTTCTTCGCGATGTACATCTTTGGGTTTCCAGGTCTATACACAGTGAGAATATGATCCGGGGTCTGAGGTCGAGCATCAGCATGGCAAACAAGTCAAACGTGGTTCCCGTGACCTTGGAAAGTGGCTCCCATCTGCCGCCGCTCTCATCCACGAAATCTTTCGGTTCCACCTCATAGCCATGTGCCCTAAGCTGTGCGGTGCTGCCCCTCCCTCCACCAGCCCTCCCTCCACCAGCAGGGTCGTCGTTATTGCTCTCTGCAAACTTACGCTTCTTAGAGCGAGTCCGGGTCTCGGTGTACATCGACTTCAATTCCCTTGCCCCGATCTCCTTATGAAGCTTCGTCACCGCATCTTTCGTGGCTTCGTCTTGGCTTTCGGCCGATTCCGCACAAAGGTTGTACAGATGGCGTACGAACTCGACGCGACCAATCGGCTCACTCAACCGAAAATCCCGTTGTCTGTAATAAACCTGAAAGGAGTGAGCCCACAAGTCGTTTGTTACATCACAAACCAACAACCATACCTGGTCACCCTTCTGAAATAAGATATGGCGAGTAGCGACGCCATTGCCCCAAATGAAGAAGGCACAGAGGACGAAATTCTTCTCCCTGCTGAACGTGCTCTTGTTTGCGAAACGAACGATGAAAGCCCCCGTAGCAAGCATCCGATAAAGATCTCGAGGAGGATCAGTTGCACGTGTGGAATTTACCTCCACGAGCAGTCGAGGAAGACTGGCGACTTTGATGAGAAAGTCGCTGCGAGGTTGATACTTGCGTAATTCCTCATCGTTTTTGTCGTCGCGTTTCACGATAACACTGAGAGGCCAAGGTTCGTCCCTGCACAGACCATGAATACGGAGGGGGAGGAACAAGGAAGGGAGCACTTACCCCAGAATGGTTTGCTTCCTGTTCTCTGTGTGAAGGAACGGGTCAAAGAAGATCGAGTTCATAAGAGGTTGCTTTAAGGGATTCCCGCCCCAAGACCATTCGTAACCCACGTGGTATGTGGTATGCATCACCTCCATCAGACCAGCACAGCGCAGTTCCTCCTGAACGTCGTTGGCGGTCGACGTCTGGTGAGGCTCAAAATATGCTTCGGAAATCTCTGGAACTACCTACGCAGACGGTCAAAAATCGAACGGCAGACGGTCAAATCGAGAACACGACGCACACCGAGAGGAAGACGTGGCTTCCGGAGCAACATCTGCTCAAAATGGTCAACAAAGGGCGGGACAGTCGTTTCAGCGATTGCTATCTGATTCCTCTCGAGGTCGCCCTTAACCACCTGTCCCCAATTCTCCACTTTAAGAAAGATATCCTGGTATCCTCGCAGGGCGCCGACATGAGTAACCGTTTCCTGATCTTCAGGAAGCTCATCCATCAATATTCTGAGCCAGAAAAGAGACACGAGAAACACTCACGCAGGGTCGGGCTCGGGTTTTCTTCAGGAACTTCGATAATGACGTGCAAAGGGTCGAGAACCGGCACACCGACGAAATTGGCCAACAGGACGTCCTTTTGGAGTGGTTCACCCGCGCCCGTCTGACCAAGACTCTCCTGGAGCTCGTTCTCGCTTCCCGGTATTCTGTATAAGCGTATGTCCTGCTCGGCTACCTTCTCGAGATTCGGTTGCGTCCTCTTGATGTATTCTTTTACTTCGCTTGTGGTTGTACCCACTCGGATCGAAATCGCAAAGCTGGCGTCGAGTGCCGTGCCACGGATCCAACACTTGATCGTCGGCGCATCTGGAGAAAAAGAATGAAAACCAAGGGGAAAGAGTGTGGATCGACTGGGGTACATACCCACTATGACATGGATGTGATGCTTAAGTGGCGTTTCCGGGTTAACCTCTGATAGGTCCTCGTCCCCAATCTCCAAGAGCTCAGCGTCCTCAGAAAGGATGAACCCGCGCAGGTTCTGTTCATAGGGTCTTGGTAGGGGACGCTTTGGCTTGTAGAGCTCAAGAGTATCGGCATCCACGTCGCGAAAAGCCGCTGGCTTCTTCTCCTTGATGGCTTCTGCAAGGTCCTCGACAGTATTCACCCTTGAAATCTTGACTGAGAAGGTCGATGTTTCTTGCCCACGGATCCAACAGTTGAGTTTTATCGTATCTGTATCCATGTTGTGGCACGGAATGACGATTGGTGGTGACAGAAGGACCGTGGCAAGGCGTTACCGTTACAGTCACGGGCTTCACATGGGCTCGGAAGCTCGTCCTCGTCGATCCACAATCAATGATCTATGTAAATATTCATGGCGACGTTTGGCAAAGCAACGTTCGATGCCCTCTCCGCCGCGTTCCGACCAACTTACCCGCGCGCCCTCTTTGAGTACGTCTTGAGGGGCCTGCCTCCCCTAAGCGCAATGCCGACCATCCCAATTCCAGGAGGAAGGTTCTACACCGTTGCTGAGGGCTTCTGCCCCTTTGGTGGATCTGAGCCAGGCAGCTATCCATCAAATGGTGGACCTGCTGATGGACCCTCCGGCTCCCATGTTGGAGAGAGGGAAGGATGGGGTAAATTGAATTATCTGACTCATTCCAGATATCATACATAGTATGCGCTATATACTTCGCTAACATCGTTTATCTCCGTGTAAGACGTTGTGGCCCTGGAACAAGTTGCGTGCCGCTTGACACGCGGTCCGAATCGATCATGACGCCGTGCCAGCCCCCCCAGCGACTACGTCGGATAATAAGGCCATGACGACTATGCGGCCACTGGACAGCATCGTCAGACAGCAAGCAAACTCGCCCGGCGTGCCTCGCACCTTTGGGACCATTGGCGTGCATCACCCTCACCCTCCAGTCCCCATTGGCCAGGCGACTACAATAGGCAGTCATGGCATGATGCCCACGACTCTTCAAGGTCGTTAGATTGGCGAGGAAAGACCAGCGTGCCACGCACCTGGGATCATCCTTGTTTCTCCTTGATGCGCAAGCGACTACGTTCGGCGTGGTTGCCACAGGTGGGCGGTCGAGCTGTGGCTTTCTTTTTGAGAAGAAAATGGCCTATGATAAATGGAAGAAACGGATGGGCGTAACTCCCTTCCTTAGCCAATGACGTTGGTAAACGCCCACCTAGTGCAGCGCTGCGGTCTCTTTGGAAGACCGCACCGTCCGTGTTTCTGAGACCTTTGGCCAATGGGCAGGCGAGAAGTGACAACGCACCAGAACCCGGCATACAAGACGCGCTGGAGCCTATTTGCAACTCGGCAGCGAGGGCAGTGAGTTGGGCTTGGGACGCTTGCTGGAGGGGGGTAGGGGCAACGAGGTCGTGTGTTCCATTTGGTTGTGCCTTGTTCGCGCTCTTTTTGAGGACGAGCTCGGATAGCCATAACCCCAGGTAACCTCCCCCTCTGCCAGGCCCAGGAAAATCCGGATGTTGGGGGCGACGGGACCGTGTGCGGGTTCAAGTTGTTGATTACCTGTGGCAGTGACTCTCAGTCCCATGACCACCACGCTAACCTTCAGGACCCCTCTGGTTCTACGTGACCCTATGCTCTTCGCCACTTCAACATCTTCAGCAAGAACTCTGCCGGAGCATCGGCGATATCAACCGAAAGAAAGTTCCCGTGGCAGATTCTTTCCCGTCTGTTTCTTGAACTCGTTTCGAGCTCGCGGCGTGCTACGATCATTGCGCCGTCCTTCCCCACAATCGTGTCCAATCAATTCCAACACGTCGGCACTCTCGATCACCCTCAACGTCTCCCGAACTCGACCTGGACGCCCATCATGGAGCCCCCTGGGTCCGGTATCTTGACGGTGCGCAGTCCCAATCGCCCTAGACACCGATGTCTCCAGTTCGCCCATATAGCCTCCTGGCCAGCTTTCTGGCTCGACCTGAGCCCGATCCTGGTGAGTAACTCTTCCTTACCACTTCAGCGGCCAATTCTGACGCGTTCCGCAGGTATATTTGGCGACCTCTCGACCTCCTCGAGACTTCCAGACACTCCCGTCACGTCCGTTTCACGTCTCGGGATCGCCTAGCTCGTCTGGCTGTCTCCCTAGGGATGTCTTCTTCACCCCATCGCCGTCTTCTAATGTGTTTCGCAGCTTCTTCGGCCGCGCCCCTAGTGTCCTTATTGCGTCCCAGATGATCCCCGATGGTCCCGACAATGTCGTGTCTCGTCGAAGCTCGTCGACACCTGCCATTCCCCCTCCATCTTGACGCTTGGGGGGCCTGTCGGTCTGTCCTCGGTTATGTCGCACGCAGTAGGGCGCTGGGTGGGGAGAGCAGGAAAGAGACAAAGGATACCGAGTCTGCGACATCGCATCTGCGCCCTTTGGGGTGGGAAATCTTGTCCGGGATCCCGGTGCACTGCCACCCCCCCTGTCAGTGCCTATGCTGCCCTTCTTGCCAGTGATAGACCAGTGCAAGAGGCCGAAATAAATATGCATCAGGTGTGATCAAATCTTGTGTATTGTAGGCTGGGATTGGCACAAGGGGATAAGTTTCCTTCAGCAACGATAGTTCATCATGCTTACCCTGATCAGTTGAAAGGCAGCTGTGTCAGTGCCAGCGGTCTCAGGGAATAACACAGGAATGGAATCCATCTGAGCGTGTATGAAACCACGGGGAAGGGGTCGACGACAAGAGACGCGGACAGACAACGACCTTGCGCAAAGTATGATGTTGCAACCCCCAAAAATCAGCGCGAATTAGACATGTTCGCGTGGGCGGGGCCCCCTTCCGGGTCCTGGCCTGGTGCTGAATCTGCATGCGAGGAAGAGATTCCAGGGCTATTGATCCTGTTTGCGCATCCGACCGGCACCCTTTCCAAGGATCGATGTCAGGCTCCACAGGGATACGTTGCGTGGGCGGGGTAGGTAGCGGCTTCGAGCTGGCGGGGGCTCTCGTCAGGGGGTTCCGCTGCCCTGACCATCGCCTTTCCTGAGGTCGACTTCCATTCCGCTGTACGTCGGGAGTTGGTACGTGATAATGCGGAAACTGGAACTACGCCAGCGACGGTGCAACGACCCACCGCAGGTATCGTCGCTGTTCGGGTGAAGGTGGATGGGGAGGGAGGAGCTTCTCCGTGTAGATCCGGTCCCTCCCCGTGCGAAAAAACGTGGGGAAGGCGACTGACGAGCGCTGAGGCTCGAATCAAGACAGCGGGAGCGACCAATGTGGTGAGGCCCGAGGGAACGCGGCGGTGGCGACAGACGAAGGCCGGGTCTCGAATAAGGGCGGCGGTGATGGCGACTAACAAGCGGTGGTGCACGGCGGACCACTCGAATGAAGACAGCATGGGCCAGAGAGACGGTGGTGATCGAACGAGCACAGCAGGGATGACAGAAGGGCGCGGTGCTTGAATGAGGACACCGACGAGCGGTGGCAATCAACGGAGTACGGTGGGAGTGTCAGAGGAGCGTTCGTGTTCGAGAAAACACGCTAGGGACACTAGACGGGGCTCGAGAAAAGACAACAGAGTGGGGTAAACACAGTGGAGCCGGGCAGTCAGGCTCGACGAGACGTGGATAGGGCACCAAACGAGTGTCGGGGTTCGGGTAGATACAACAGGGAGGGCACTTGGCAAGTGTCGACACGATCCCGCAAGGCAGCCATTGCGACAAAAAAACGGTCCAGCACCATTTATGAGAAAGGAGTCGTTGTGTGTTCTCTGCACGTTGGTTGGTCATAATCTGAGACACAGTGGGACATGGAACACCCGCGCACTTTGGGGTTCCTTGTTGCGCACTCGTGGCAGGAGAATGTTGCAAAGTGCGAAAATTTGAGGCAATTTGTGCCAGAAGACCTCCTCGACTGAGTTATTTGGCGAGTGTTCAGGATCGACTGGACATAGGGGCATTGGAGGCTCGAGTGGACACGGCTGGGCCACTGGTAAGCGTATGGGGTCAGGTAGACGTGACCGGAACGTTGGGCAAGCGTCAAGGACTGGAGGCGGCGGTACGTCACGTCGGGACAGGGGCTGCACTTTCACACACTGTCACAGGCTTACAAATCTCATAAAACACCGCCTAGCCTAGGTTGGCCCCTAAGCACAGGACAGGACGAAATTACGCAGCAATTCTTGTACTTGGGAATGCCGACACGGTCGGCAGATACCTTGCTTGGCAACCCAAAAAAACCAAAACGAAATGTGATTCGGTACAGACGCACTGAAAAGCAGAATTTATACTTTTATTTGCTAAATTGCTATAGTATCAGGAGAAACAAGGAGTCAGGAGGTCGTTGCACAAGTGCGTAGTGAGTCGCACCTGTTCGCAAGAGAAAGGGGGCAGGATGAAGACACGGATGAACTTTCAGCATGAATAAAACACCGAACGTGCGTTGCACAGTTTTCCACATTCACGTTACTTACAACCCACAGTTGCAAAAAGCCCGGAGTGCAGACCTCCATCCTCTGAAGTGTGCTGCGTGTACTCGTCGTCGACATAATTACGGTCGTCAGGACGTTACAACGGTCGACGTTTGTACAGTTGTATGAAGATAACCTACTATGCGATCAGACAATCAGACTGTTATACATGTGTTCTCATAGCATGTGTCCGTGGAATTTCCGCTTGCCACAAGACGAACCGGACAGCAATGAAGTAGGCAGCTGTCATGAGCAACTCCGCACGAAACTCGACCCCGCCGACGCGTCAACGACGCGGAGCATGACAAAGGCATCAGGTGACGAACAGGTCTTGATTATTTGCAAGCAAGGTAATCCCTGCTGCCACCAAGTATGCAGGAAAACATGGCTCCAGTGCCGCAGGTGTGCAAGGCGCAGGGAACGTCTCCCTTTTCCTTTCTTGTCTGTGCTAGAACGCTCCTCGCTGTTCGTACACCAGCGTCTACGGCTGGACGGTGCTGACACACGCGACATATGACATGGCTCAATTAGGCATACGATACCCTAACATATCGCTAACCTATTGCACACTCGTTTAGAATCTGGACAGCTGTTCGCACCGTCCTTGTCCCACACACTTTTGCAGGACCTAGCCGTCTATAGCCCGTCCGTCTCTTCTCCCAGTTACACCACGCGTGGTTTTATGCTGCATACAGTCTACCCCTCTGTTTACGTTGATATCTGGAAAGAGAAACCGATCATGTACAATAGACTCCCCGATACAGTTTTTCTTTCTTTCTTTTCGACGCGCGTGCTAACCTACAGCCTCTTTCTGTCCAGTTCGTGGTCGAGGGTCTGAAGAGCAACGACGTCTGAGCCGACAAGACACGAGCTCGCACACGCTCGTCCTCGAGTGCAAACTCCTTCTCCTCGAGGAGCGCCATCTCGTCCGTGTCCTCGTCGGCGCGGCCCTTAGGTAGCACGCCTCTCGTACCACTCGGCCATGGTGTGCAGCTGGAGCCTGGTCCCCGCCACGAGATCCTTGGTGAGCTCAGGGGGTGAGCAACCCCGCACCGAGCGTGTCCGGGAGGGATTTGTAGAGTAAGGAGATGAGCGACAGGTCCATTTCTGTTTGAAGGGTACACATGAGCTTGGAGAGTGAGGGGAAGACCATGAACGGGTTGAGCGTCCTGCTCGATTTCCCGCACGCCGGGGGTAGCCTATGTGGCGAGGCTACGACGCCATCTAAGTACATAGATAGAATTCGACTAATTAGGCAAGTTAAAGCATGCCCGATCCGATATAATCAGTGTTGTGTGTACAATATGTCCTGTAGACTGTAGACTACTTCTACAGGTATATATATCGGCCAGTATGCACCGCAACTTCGACCGTGTTTTCGTGGCCGACCAGACGGATCTCAGACGTCCTAAGATCCCGCGAATGAAGACAAACCCTCTGTTGTTGGTCGCGTTCGAGGCATGATGTGTGTACCGTGACAGTGAGATGGGCTTGAGGTTAGGGGTCGACGACGAACCTCAGACGAATCCTCGAATGGCTTGGTGATCTTGAATCTTGACGGTCTTGTCGTCGGACTGCGTCACCATGAACTCTCCGAAGACGCCCTTGACGAATCCATTGTGCTGATCCAGCTTTCATATCTGTTTTGGTTAAATTGGGACGGGTGCGGGTGAGAACACAAAGATCGAATGCTCTGACAGGGGCGCTCACCCAGCGTGTACCCACAGATGATGACCTTGGAGTCTGACCCAACGGAAGAGAGGAACCAGTCTTCCGGTGCCCGGGCCATGTCCACGGCGTGTGTGAGACGGAGTCATACATACGGCGCGGGGATGGGAGAACGGAACCAAGTACCGCTCTCATGGCTCGGAAGTCGTTTCGTCGGGTTTCCAGTTCTCGATGCCGATCTCGTTGGGACTGAACACTTTGCCCCAGCCCGACCTATTCCTGTAGGATGGATGAGTACGACGGAGGAGGGTGCGTCGTGAAGGATACGCACAGATCGAGATCCCAGATCATGACAATCTCGTCGTCGCCGCCGCTCGCGAGCCATCTGCTGGAATGGGCCCATCGGAACCACCAGGTGAGCGAGCTGGCAACCACGCACCTGGGGGGATGTCCTCCTCGTGTCCTTGTCGCCAGCTGCTGGAAGTCGTTAGATTGATGGCGACGTCATCGGACCAGCTCGCTCGTCCTCGTGGTCCTCATATCATGTGAAACCGACTAGGTCGCGCGAGGTGTTGTCGACCTGAGCCCTACAGGTTGTGTGATCCGTGATGGAGTCCGCACAACACGCACCGTCCTCCTCGTCCTGGCGTCGTTGGGCAGGCGTGCAAATCGATCGTGGCATCGGGCCACGACGCTTGTGAGGGGCAGCGACTGAGTTGCAGGCTTCGGGTCATTAGGGACACGAGGCGATCGATTTGGCGTGCCACGCACCTGTGGGTTAGTCATCCCCGTCGTCCTCACTGTCCTTACGGCCTCCTCGTGACGGCAATCTCGTTTCACAAAGTTCGACATCTTGAGGTCGTCTGAGTAACATGGCATGGTGCCACGATTGTTGTAGTGGTCGGTGGCTTCGTCGAGGGTAGGACATACATAGGCTATCTTAACAGGCTATAAGACAATGAGGGCCGTTAGATGGCGAGGTGAGCGAGCCGGCACGACACGTACCTGGGACCATCGTCCTTGTGGTCGTTGTCCTTGCCGTCGGGTTGCTTCTGGTGCAGGTGACAGCATTGGGCGTCATGGTGTGGTGCCACGAGCTCATCGGGGTCTGCACAGCTACTCGACGGAGAGGTCAGATCGCGAGTGATCTGGCCGGCGGGGCACTCACCTATTGCACCATCGTCGTCATCTCGTCATCCCCCTCACCTCCGGGGGTCACGTCGGACCTGGTTGGCTGGGCGATCGCGTCAAGCGTCGTGGTATGGTCGTTAGGTGGTGACGAGATCGATCTAGCACGCCACGCACCTGCTGGACTATCCTCCTCGCCCTCATGGCCTTCCTCGTCCTTGTCATCGGAGTATTGCTAGGCAGGCGACAGCGTGTGCATGGTACCATGGCTCTATGGAGATTGTCAAAGGCTAACTGCAATACGCCATTCCCCAGGTTGAGATGGTGGCAATGCACCGGGATCCCGGACAAGATTTCCCACACTCTGGCCGACCGTATGTAAGTATTCTATGGTACTGGCTTCGTTCTCAAATTCTTCGTGTGTTATTTCACTTCCCACCACCTCATCCCCTCCAATCCAACAGGAGAACCAGAAACCATAACAATCTGGGCCACGGGCGCGCGCAACCAGCTATCACCACAAAACACACCCTCAGATGTGCGTCCCTTGTAGCTACCTTTCAAGCGGTGAGGCGTTCAACTCGTGGATGCGAGGAGAGCTGACTCGTGCTGAAGAACTCCTGACAAGGGTTGACCCATCCTTTGCAGCATGCATAAGCACCTTTCAAGTCCCTTGTTATACACAACCGCCTGCAGCGAGCCAACGAGGCCGTCGATGGCGCACAAACGCTAACATTACTCTGTCTTCGTTTGTTGATATATTAATTTTCGTTTACAAAGTCTCAAGGTTCAGCGATCTGTCATTCGTTATATCGGCAAGTTCAGTGACTAGTGTCGCAATCGGTGAGCACGAGTCCGCGTTGGATGGATTGGATTGTGTTCTCAGCCATTGTCAGGCAGGCGAAAACATCAGTTATCGTCTCCTTGAAGTTGGGACTGCACTACGAGCACGAGCACGACGGTCCTGCAGGTATGTGGCATACCGGCTCGATCGCTTCGCCATCTAACGACCCCTACCGTCCGAGTGTCCGCGTGGACTCGGGGAATCATGCCACGACAATCGACATAGTCGCCTGCACAGCAACGCCAGGACGAGGAGGACGAGGGCAACTGTCCCGCAGGTGCGTGGTGTTCCAGCTCGATTGCCTCGCCCAGCTCACATCTGAACATGCGCAGACAACCCCAACACTGGAGTAACCGTGCCACGACGTTTGACATAGTCACCTGCCTGGCGACGCCAGGACAAGGAGGACGAGGATGCCACAAGTGCGTGGCTCGCAGGTTCACTCGCCTGACCATCTAACGACCCGCAGGTAGTACGCACCGCAGCGCCGAAGTCGACCCCGATTGCGCCACGCCAAACCTGGGCACTGTCGCAGAGGACGCGGACGAGTGGCATGCCACTTCAATGTCCCCATCGTGTTCACAAAGAACGTTCACGACGGCAACAGCACATGCCACCACGCACGACATACATACTCGCTCCCATGACACAAAACCAGGCTGAGGTCGACGGAGTAAAGACCGCCACCTGACATGGCTGCAGGTGTGGGTCGTGCTAAGCTGGTTCGTTCCATCAACTAACTGGAGGTTGCTCGCATTTACCACTACAGCAACGACGGAAGGCTGTTTGCCCGTGCGTATCGCCGC
Organism: Strobilomyces echinocephalus; assembly: GCA_038090115.1. NCBI lineage: Eukaryota > Fungi > Basidiomycota > Agaricomycetes > Boletales > Boletaceae > Strobilomyces > Strobilomyces echinocephalus. Next base: position 8,757 of record JBBPMC010000299.1, on the reverse strand, counting down.
GTGTCGCCTCATCCGACTCACTTCACACCCGTCGTCCAGCGTTCACATCGTTCAGGCTGAAGGTGCAAAGCCATTGCAAAAACTGAGCATCCCAAACATCGTCGAGCTCAAGCTCTCTCCTCGCGGAACATACATCTCCACCTGGGAACATCCCGGGTACGTATGAAACGCCATGCGCCTGCCTCGTGTTCCTTCATTGATTTCACCCCTCAGTCAAGCTCGAGGACGGTGCGCAGCACAAGAACCTTCGCATCTTCTCCGTCTTCGAACAGACCTTCAGCGACAAGCTGAAAGTCGATGGTTTCGCTCAGTCCCAGGTTGAATCCATCCGTCGCCATCTTTGTCGCGAAGAAAAGGTCTGGCTCACATCCATTTCTGTCCATTCACCTCTGATGCTCCTGGCTAGCATGAAGATCTACGTGGTCCTCGCCCTCTCCGGTGTCCTAACGTGCTCCAAGACCTTTTACCAAGGCCGATCGCGCTCAGATCAAGTGGAACGAACGCGGCACGCAGGCCCTGGTCCTCACCACAGAGAGACGTCGTGTCTGCTTAGCGCGGTGGGTAACTTCGATTGTTGTGTCTCCATCGACAAGGAGGGTCCCATTCACGACGTCGCCCAAACAACAAAGAGTTTGGTGTAGTGTACGGGCTGTGAGTCAGCGTCCTCACTCATCCAGCTACGCAGCTCACCCTTTGCTCGACAGACATGCCCGCTAAGACAATGCCATTCGACCAGCGCATCCGCACTCTCGACGACTCTGGTTTGGCGCCTCGCAACATCATTTCGTTTCAACCCTCAGGCCGCCTGCTTTCTCGCCGGATTCGGTGACGTCTTTGACCGGCGCATACCGAGCAAGGTTTTGCCATGAACGCCCCGAAATATGCCTTACTATTCTTGGTCTCCCAACGAACCTTTCCTGTTGACTGTGACGCTGTCTCCCCGTCTGCGCGTCGATAACGGGACCAGCAACAACTCGCTAATCATTAGCTGATCCCCCTCGGAGGTGAGCTCTGCCGTTTCTTCGCTGAACCTTACCCAAATGGGTCCTGTTAGCAACTCGCTACTCAAGTCCTGTCTCGGAATCCAAGTATTCGGACATTGACTTGAAAGCAACCCCTGTTACCTCTCCTGGGGTACACGTCCAGCCCCCCCTTTATTCGCACCGCCACGTGTGTCCTGCGTCTAGCGATGCCCAGATCGGAGGAACAAGCGGCGAGGTGGGGGAAGAAGGGGAATCGTTCTGGTGCGTCGTCTTTTCCTTGGTTATCTTGAACGGTTGATTTTTTATGCAGTCGGGGCCATGTCTTCTAGGGTTTAAGGGAGGCGCCAATGCCCGTACCTCTAGCACCCGTATCTGCGCCGACGTCGTCCGACATGCGCGCGCGCCGCCTGCTACCCCGTGTGTTCTCGTCTGCGTCGTCAATTTGATCGTCCCTTGCGATGCTCACCATTTTTTCGCCGTAAACGTGTGTTGACAGAGGACATGTCAGGTCGAGTCAGTGCAAGGATGAACGCGTGGATGTCCGTTCACCCATGCGCCGGTCATACATGTATCTTCTTGTCGATTTTCATACGTCGTAGGTCTCCCCTCGTGACTTGGCGTTCGTGTTTACTAATTCACCCTTGGCCCAGGTCTTCATTCTGATTGCTGATTCCTGGACTCGGAGGCGTACCGACGACGGCGGAGCGAGACAGCACGAAAATGTGCAAGCGTATGATGATTGCAATCCGAACGGCACATCTCTCCGATCGCGCTTGTGTCCATCAAACTCAACCCCCCAATGCCGCTGCGTCATTGCCGTCCTCGGAATGGATCTAACGCCTCACTCTGCCCAGCACTTCTAGTCGCACGAACGCCTCAACGTCGATGCCCTTGACCGCGACATTGTCATTATAAAGTGAATTAGAAAGTCTCAAGAATGAAAACGACGTCTTCAGCGTAGAAAGGCGGACAAAACTTGAGACTTCTCTTCGCTCCAAGCGCGAACAGGCGCAAGAATTGACTGCGATATGGCAAAATGGTACGATTTTCGAGGTACCGTTTCCCCGGCATTGGTTGAAAGCGCGGTAGAGCGTGCTAGGCTTGACCGTATTAAAGATCTCAAGAAGCGTCTTGAAGACGCGAAACACGAGCTCGAGGTCGCACAACGGCAGGGTCAGTACGAGAGGGCCGGTTTGGTATCATTCCCGATCTGGAGCACCAGCTCCCCAACGATGGCGAGCTCAAGGAGGAAGATGCTGGGGGACCTCTCGCCATGCTCCACGATAGAGTAACGAGCAGTGACATTTCGCGCGTCGTCGCCAAAGCCACCGGGATTCCCGTTCAAAATCTCCTACGAGGGGAACGTGAAAATTTGGTCCACGTCAGTCATTCGGAGCGATTGAAGGACAAACGCATCGCTCTCGACGTGGACCAAGCTGCCCGCGAATGGTTGGTAAAGAAAGGGTATTCGGAGTATGGTGCCCGCGCGATCGCTCGGGTAGTACGCACTGAGGTGCTGTTCCCGCTTGCGCAAAAGTTGTTGCGCGGCACAATACGGTACGTCCATCGTATCGACTGGATTTGTCCTTGGTTCCGACGGACTTTGCATGTACAGCGACTGGGATACCGTTCGAATCGGTGTGACAGGCGCTTGATATTCAGGAAAGCCATCTCGCAGATTCGGAGAACGCGGCATCGCGGTTTGATGGGACTGTCGCAACTGTTGCTTGAAGATCTTAGCCTAGGATGCGAGCTACCGAATCCCACCCTCAGTACTCAGTTGTCGTACAGCATAACACATACACATCTCGAACAGCATATAATTAAAGCCCCATATGGATGAACGGAACCACTCGTCAAACGACGCGCCGACACGATCTCGAAGCTCCCCGATCGCGTCGTGCAACGCGTACGCAGCCTCCCGATGATCCGGTCGTGTGCCATTCCGAAACAAGCGCCTGTACACGTCCCTAGCCACGTCGGGTGCGACTCGGAGCTTGTCGCTGATCGACCACATCGTACCAACGATACCTGCGTGATCTTGAACAAGCACAATTGACGGAGAAATGAGCGAGATAGATTTGTCGAGGTTGTCAGGATGCGTGTACAACACAAGACGCTAAAATCTTGATCCAGTCTGTCCTGCGGTAAATTGCCGAGCTGAGTTTGATTTCGTGACTGGCCCTCACCATCGCGACTCTAGTGCTTTCAACGAAAGAAAGTAAGCCAGAACTAGAACGGTATAGCCAAGTGCCTTACACTCACCTGGAACTCGGCCTCGCAATGGGAATGACCGCTTCGTCCGAGGCTCTATGCCCCTCAAGTTCGGAGCCCAATCGTCTCGTCCCTTACTGTCTCATCGGATCTCGCAACGCAGATCAGTTGATTATTTGCAGCAGTGTCGATAGAACACGGTAAGGCAACTATCTTTTCCACTTATTGTCTATAAAAAGCTCGACCCAGACTGGCTTCCAGGTTACTCCTACGCCAGCTGGGCAGCTGGGAATGGAAGTAACTCTGCGCTCCATCAGAGATGCAACCCCAAATGTGCCCAGTCATCGGTCAGCCTCGAGCGCCGGTCGACGGCGATAACCTGACATTTATAACCTGGGAGCGGGTTCCCACCACACTCTGGCCTCCGAACGAACGAACAAACATCTTTCTATACTGCCCTCTCGCAGACCATGTCCTTACCAGAAGCGCAGCCTAGTCAACCATATATGACAGTTTCTGCCCTCGAAGCTGGGAACCTGACCATTCCGACCGACTTCATCCTTGCGAGCGCTGGGCCGGATGAGGTTCTGACCACCCCCTCTCTCTCTTTCATCCTGCAACACTCGACTCTTGGAAAACGAATCGTATTTGACCTTGGGATCCGGCGGGACGCCGAGGCATACCCTCCGGCACTCATTGATTCGCTCAAGGAGAGGAAGGACGGCAAACCAGTCATCCGCATCTTACCGGGCCAAGCCATTGAGGAGTCGTTGGTCAAGGGCGGCGCGTCCCCAGATCAGGTCGACGCGGTGATCATTAGCCACCTGCACTGGGACCAGTACGTCCTATGGATGCGAATGTCCGAGTGGTCCGTGCTCACGTCTCTGACCGTCCAGCGTGGGTAACCCTGGCCTGTTCACGAACGCCACGTTCGTCGTCGGGGAGGAGTGTAAAGTTCTCCTCGAGACGGAGTATCCGACCAACTTGGCGTCTCATTTCGCCACAGACACTCTCCCGGCCCAACGCACCCGGTTCTTGTCGCGTTCGGAATTTGACACGTCGATCGGACCGTTCCCTCACGCCTTCGACTATTTCGGGGACGGAAGCATGTACATCGTCGACACGCCAGGTAAGCAGGAGGTAGTGCTCTTCTCGACGCGGGCAATTAAATAATTCCAACGGAATGCAGGACATCTGCCTGGACATGTCAACGTGCTTGCGCGTACGTCTCCAGATGGCGCATGGATCCATCTCGCAGGAGATGCAGCACATCACGTCAGCCTTTTGACGGGGGAGGGCCAGGTCGCACGCTCTGTGAGCGCGGGGATCGTTCGATGCGCGCATGTGAACAAAGAGGTGGCAGGGGAATCGGTCAGAAGGATTAGAAGACTGATGGAAAACCCGAGGGTTCACGTGCTAATCGCGCATGACTCTGGTTGGTACAATGCACACAAGGGTGGAGACGCCTTCTTTCCAGGAAGGATCCCACCGCTCAACTGAGTGATCACAATCTGTTCTTCTATCCCATGTATATGTGTCAGTTGTTGGCTGCTAGAAATGCGTAGTTGTGTGGTCGTCACCGTCACGTGATTCGAGTTATAGCGGGTCGTAAATGCGGAGTCCGGACGACGGGTCCCGACTCTCGAATGTGCGTCTTTGCTACGTCCAGCGTCGCGAGGAGTCTGCTCCGTCGGCGACGGCGTCCTTCAGACTTTGTTTCTGGCCCGTTCGCCTGCCGTGCCAGCACGAGACATCCCTTTCCGTTCCCCGCCCGCACGAACCCGGCACCGCACGAGATCTTTCACCTCCCACGAAGTGCATCGCAAGACGACATACAGACCCGTTGTGAGTGCTTCGTACGCCTCGCGCATGTTGGCTCAATTCTTCCGCTGTCGGGTCGCCGGTCATCGCAAGCTTATGAGCTCGTCAAGGTGTACCACCGGATGCGACCCACGTCCAGCACGACGTCACGCCCTCTGTGCGTATCGCTCAGTTTCGCGCCGTCACGCATGCATACGGCGTTCTCCGCGGTCGATTCGCTCCGAGTTCCAACAGAGGCGGGGCCTGGGATCATCGCGACGAAGTCATGCGGGCGGAACTACGGCGTCGTGCTTGCCGGTCGAGACCGTCTTCGACGACCTAGCACGGGTGCACGGTAACGATGCGCAAGTCTTGTACGCTCTCGTGGGGTTTTTGCTCGTCGGGGTGAGCTTGCCTTCCTCTTTGCAGGTTTCCATTTCGCTCGCTCATCGACCTCTTCCGTCAGGCCATCGCCGCAATGGGTTCAGTCAACGCCCACACGCGATCGGCCGCTGCCAGCCTTGCTCAAGCGCGCGCGGAAGCACAGGTCCATGGCATGGAATGGCAGAGGAAGATACGAGAACTCGTCCGATCTTTCCGCGACGCCGAAGAGAAGCACGATTCGCCGAAAGGGCGGCGTGATGGTGTTTCATGCGTGGAGACTGTGCCAGGAAGCGTCGAAACATGAACCGACATAAAGCTAAGGGTGCGGTTCGCTGCGTCCCTTACTGCGCCTCTGGAGTCCCGCCCTTGACCGGTCAGACACGTTGGCTCAGGTCCTTTCTGGATCCGCGCTAGCGACCCTTTGGGAAAGATGGCGAGCGAGGGGTTAGATGATACGCAAGGTCGAACCTGGCAACTTCCTGATCGGTTGGTGCCATCAATTTTCTTCATCAGAGGAACGGATCTTTGATCTTCGAGATGGACGGGGTCCGGGAAACCCTGCATTCTGAAAAATGATGCGCCTGGAAAGCGCGAAGCATTCGTGATGTAGAGGGCTGTGTACAGTAAATATCGAGTGCTGTTCTACGATATTTGATGTTGATCCATAATATATCTATAATACTCCAATGGAGGTGGAACATAGCAGCTACATAGCTGTTCTTGATGCACAATGTGATAGAACCAGAGTTGACAGCGTGATTTTTCCGTTTGCTGGAGGTACATATGTGCTTAGTTGTACGACTAGAACAACATCAAAGTATATACACGGTCAGAAGTATCTTTCCATCATACATCGAGGGAAGAGAAGCCGGAAAACGATTATATCCCAGTTCCAGACGCAACGGGGGAACAACGGCGACGCTTCGAACTCGGCGAATCCGGGGTAGGGCTGGCCGCACGCTTCGAGCTGCTCGAGCTGCTCGGCAAAGCTTTCTACTGCTCCCACACGCGCTGCGAGCGCAGAAGCTGGCTGACGCTCAGTAGCGCGAGGGAAATCACTGAGTAGATTTTCTTTAGCACTGTCACTTGCGAGCCATCCTGACTTGTCCAGGGCGTTCTTTACTGTGTTGATGAACCAAGTAGATGATTGCATGTATTCCAAATTTCGATCATATCGCCGGATGGCGAAGCGAAGTTCGTTTAGATCGTCTGAATCATCTTCGAGCGCCTCGACATTCTTTCGATCCTCGGCAGTCGGAGCCCACCTGCCCTGCCATAGAGCGACTTGAAGGGTGAACTCAGCTTCATGAGAAGACCAGTAAGCGGGGTGGACGTGTGAGGCTTGAACGATCGTGACGGATAGTAGTCTCCGCACAATCGCATGCACTTCTGATCCCCGCCACGAGGTTATGAATGTCCGGCGTTGCGGTCGCCACGATTCTTTTCGCTATCTTCGGCACCATGCTTAGCCCTGATCTTGACCTGTTCCCGTTGTTCATCAAATTGAGATAGATCAAAGGCGCGGTCTTGATATTCAGCATGCGCAGGAAGGAACCGTAGCATGATCCACGAGAGGACATGCAGGAAGGACTCGAGATCATCTGTCAGCGTCTGTACTTTGTCGGGAATAAATTCGCGAACATGAATTGCCACGTCCCCTAATCAAAGTCCACATCATGAATGGTTCAAATCACATCGCGTCCAGCAGCTTACCGTGCGATCTGGACGCCTGCTGCCACCCTCGTCCACGGACTTCGCTAACTCCCAGTCGATAAGTAAACCTCGTCCATCGTCTGTCAGGATGATGTTCCCCGCACTTATATCGCGGTGCAAGAGATTTGCGTGCTCGAAAGCGTGCGCGTGTGCTTCACGTTCGCATGTCAGCATACCGTTGGATGTGAGTCGAAGTCACCATACCTTCAAGTGCGTCAAAGACAGCTGTGACCAGCTGTTTCGTGGATTCAAACCGGAACAGCGGTCGTCCTACAATACCATGCACGAGACGGTAGTGCTGATACTGCGACACCTTCGGCTGTACACAAAGCCATTTGGTCGCGGGAGCTAACAACTCTTCCGTTTGCGTCCTGCCGTCCTTCGCATCGCCACCGGTGACACCTTCCGGGATGTTTGGCGTCCCGCGTTCGTAGAGTATTTCGTAGATCTCGTGTTCGGGTATTAACGTAGCATCGGGAGAGTTGGACAGGAATCGCCAGGTGTCTTTCAAGTAGATGCGTCGCCTTTTCTTCAGCAAGGCATTGGTCCTTGTCGCGTTGGTATGATTCTTCGCCTGATGGAGTATCGCCATTGATATTCTTCGCCAGGATCCAATGCGCGGGCATGGTGCGAGTACACCGGCTGACAAGTGACCGATTTTCTGTTGGCGGCCTCGGACCGTAGGCGTGACCCTTTCCAACCAACGTCCCAGGTATCTCGTACCTATACAGAGGACGCTGATCCTCGATCTCCAGTTCCTTGCGAACGCGCGCATCGTCCTCATCCGCAAGGTCAGAAGGATGGACCGATATGTCGTGGCCGCGCTGCTCTGCAGAGAGATGGTTGAACCGCCAGAGGAACTCTGCCATCAAATGCGGCTTCTTGCGATAGTCGAACGCCGCGGTCACGACAGTGGCGGAGGGGTCCCATCTGAAGAAACGTGCCTCGCTCTCCTGGACAGAAACCGAAAACGAGAAGTGGCGGAACTGAAGGCTGTGATGAGCACCCGCATAATGTGCTAGTTGGCCACGCCCTTCTATTCCTGCAGCGGTTTCCGGCGTGAACTGTCGTTGGTTGATGAATTCCGCGGGTACTGGCGTATTTGGAGGATCTTTGAATGCGGCACCAGTTCTATTTGCTTTGAACTCCATCCAAAGTTCTATTTGCGAGAAATCCGACGTGACTGGGGTTGCCACGCCTTCGACCTGGTTATATATCGAGACGTCCGACTTCAGGTTGATATCGTTATTGGTGTCTTTCTTGGAGCTCGTGTTGACGGCCTTCATGTCAGGCATCCACGGTGAGGTTACGGTGATCTGGATGATGCACACGTCACATCACTAGGGTTGCAAATGAGAGAAGTACTCACAAACGTGTTGTAGAGATCACTCTCTACCCCAGATCTTGGGACGCTGTTGAATGGATCTCCGGGAAGGCTGGCCAGTGGCTTCGGCGCAGGCGGCAGGTATTTTTCGAGGAAAGTCTCGACAGGCATGGCACCTAACCAGCGACCATCCATCTCCTGGGCAAGACAGTATCGAGCGTCTTTGAATGTTTTCGGATCGGACATGTAAGGCAAATCTGGCCCGTACTTCCTGACAACCGGGGTGGATTCGGTGGCGAAGTGAAGTTGGGCGACGCGTGAGTGTCTGGGTGTAGCAGG
>JBBPMC010000298.1:0-27276 GCA_038090115.1 Strobilomyces echinocephalus | reverse complement strand
GCACCGTCAACTTGGACAATCGGGAGCGCGTGGAACTCGAGGCGTTGCAGACCGCCAAGCAGACGGAAACAGAAAAGCGGAAGCAAGGCAAGGCCGGGTGGTGGATGAAACGGTGTAAGCCTAGCGTATAGCTTCTATTTTCTTTGGCATTCATGTGCTCGTCACCCGTCGCAGCTGAAAAGAAAGAACTCCTAGCCAAGGCCCGCCTCGACGCCATTGCGTCGGTCGGCGGAAAGCAAGCGGTGAAAAAGGCACTAGAGAAGAAGCGAAGAAAAATCGGCCAGAAGGAAAAGAAAACACGCCCATTTCCCCGGAGCGAAGGTGCCGAACGGCCAAATGGCAAGAAAAGATGCCCAGTGGATACAATGGACTCGGAACGGAGCGCGAAGCGGCGCCGGGCCTAGTTGCAGGGCGACTGTTACCTATGGAGTAATAGCCGAGGCAGCGACTTAGCAGCACACGTGTTTGATTGCGTGGAACGTCATTATTGTTTGCCTATCGTAATTGGTTCTTCGTTGTTGCTACTTCGAGTTCTCAATCAAATTTACCCGTGAGTAAGAGGCCCCGACAAGATGAAGACAATGATGGGTATAGTAGTGGAGTGAGAGAGATAGACGTCTAAGATGGCAAGGAACTAGGGCGATGCAGTCGTGATGGCGGATAAGATGTCCTCCTGTTCATAAAGCGGAAGGTAAACGCCGAGATGTATTTGCGCCAAGCGGGCGAGTCGTTCTGCGAGTGATCGTATCTCGTCAGCGAGGGGCTCCATACCTGAAGCCACGCTCGAGGGAGGGGGAGCCCCGTTCTCGGCAGGCTTGATGTGGGGAGGAAACGCGTCTCTGGGTGGATAAGCAACGGTAAGCACCTGGTTGAAGACCGCGTCACGGATTCTGTTCTTGAGCATCGTGCCAAGTGCTGAGTTCGGCCGAACATGCGTTTCGGACCATCGTTCGGCAAGCTTCAGCATGCGTTCATCGGGGGCGTGGAAATGTGGTGCATGACTGTCATGTGGTCGACTGGAGGAGCCAAGTTGCGCCTCCTTGGCTCGGAGCGCAACTTGAAGCACGATGTCCTGCTTGGTTTTGCTCCATTTCTCGCGGTCGACATCGGGAATAGAAGACTGTTCCACGTTGCCATATTTGAAACACTGCCCGAGATGCGATGACGATATATCTCTTATCTCCTTTTTGAGTTTGAGGAGTTCAGCATCGCTCACGCGTGACTGATCTCGCGGAACGCAGGATAGGTCGCCGGCATCAGAGAACACGAGTTGGCGGTACAGCAGCAGAAACATGAACATGGCTGCCGTGTCGGCTGCATCAGCCGCTAAAACCAGTAGCCGTGCGCTGTCGAGATACGTGGTTTCGGGGTACAAGGGCAAGGAACACATGGCTTGGAAGGCAGTGGACGACGAGCTCTGCGGAGCTGAATGTGCGGGGCAAGGTGGGTTGAAAACGAGGTCGGTCAAGCCCTTGAGCACGCTGACGTATGTCTTTTGCGTATGCGAAAGGCTACCATAATTGAGCGACCCGGATGGGAAGGAGGGATGAGCAAAAGTGGGTGACGCGAGCAGTTGGCGGTGGGATGACTTGATCCATTCCCGTGTGACATCAAGGGATGAACTCGGTCCTCTGCGGCTTTTGAACGCCTTGAGCTCATACTGACCAGAACTATCAATAAGAAAGGGGCGTAGGGTTTGTAATTGATGGTTGGCAATGTCCTGATTGATACGTTAGCATGCGAAACGAAGAACGTATCAGACGAACGGACGAGTTTCATGAGTTCCAAAATGTCCAGACACATTCGCACTGCTTTGACGGCATCCGCTTTACTGCCTCCACCACCGGGGGCACAGGCCTTTGCGACCTCGACCATGGCATCGACGGCGCGGTCGCGCATCGGCGCACAGTGGCTTTTGAGGGTCTGACCTATGACGATGAAGAGGCCGGAGGGATCGAACAGGCTGTGTTGCAGCTCCTGGTGGATGAGGTCGGGGTCGAAAACAGATCGGAGATGCGCAGCTTGTGCAGCGTGTCGCTCGATCTGCGCTTGAAAGGTGGACGGGTTTGCATACGTGTCTGAGATGCTCGTCAAGGGCTGAATGACGAAGAGAAGAACCTCCAGGAATTCTGTGAGCAGCAGACGGATGCGGGAGGGCATCCGTAGAGTGAGCACGCGGCGGGACGTCGAATAGGTCAGGACGGGGTTCTGGGGCGGGAGGGGGACGCGACGACAGACGCAGACACAGTCGCACGGTCTCCACTGCATGTCGAAGGAGATGCACGTGCACCCGTTTTCGAGTTCCTGTGCGACGGCACGCCAGAACCTGTCGGAGAGCTCGCGTTTTTTCCTGCCGGAAGTGGGTCTGAACTGGAGCCCGGCGTCGAAGAGGAGGTCGTGGCCTGTCGGAAATGAATGAGTGGGGGCGATCGATATGAAGGGACGGACGTACGGAGCTGGGGATTGCGCAGGATGGCACTCAAATCCAACTCCTTGAGCGTCTGGCGATTGATCAGCGGGTGCAGAGAAGGGATGTGGGGGGAGGAGAGATCGATGTGCGGAAACGGAGGCTGCAGGGAGGGGTGGGGGAGATGTGGCTCGATCCTGAGGACGGGGGGCTGGGGCGAGGGAGAGAGGGGCTCGGGCCGCTTGCGAGAGCGGCGGGTCGGTGTGTGGGGCGGGGACGGGCGGGGCCTGGCATGCTTTGAGAGGGCGTTGGTGTCGATCCGGGGACGCTTGTTGAAGCGGGCATGGAGGGGATCGGGGTTGAGCGGGGAGATGGGCGGGGAGTCCGGCGGGGAATGGTCGGCGGGCCATACGGCGTGGGCGGTGTCGGTGTCGAGCCAGGGGCCGGAAGGGGGCTGGCGGGGGGCATGGTCTGGACGGTGGGGGGAGTCGGGACGGTCTACGAGGATGGGATCTGTTGCGGAGGGGGCGGCGTGGTTCTTGTCGTCGTCGGGGTCGGCCTTTCGTTTTCTGCAGTTTATTTCCTGGAGGGGATGGCCCATCGCGGGGACGGATGAGGACAAGGGAGGGGAGGGGTGGAGGCGTGGGGGGGGGATAGTATATATGTAAGTGGTTACGCGAAGTGGGTGAGACTCAGGGCGAACGCATGGGATCAGGACACGACGGAAACAGACTGGACGACTCGGGCCCTGGTTGCCTGGCAGACGTCTGCTGCAAGGCGGTCAAAGCGGGCAACTGGCAGGCTGCCACGCTGTCCGGCACAACATTTCCACATCCATTTCAACACCCCTGCGTGCTCCACCCACGTTCCCCTCCTCCGATAATCTCCATTCAGCCAGTCTAGTCTTTATCTACGCATCAATCAGCTTCCCTTCCTCCTCTCCCTCCCCCTCGGCTGCCTTCCGACTCGGCTTCCGTCCATAAAACTCCGCAATAATATTCGGGTTGATGCGGTTCAGCTGCTCCTTCGGGAAGATGCGCAACAACGTCCACGCCAGGTCCAGCGAATCAAAGATCGTGCGCGACTCATATGGTCCTGTAGTGCGTCACGTGAACCACGACCACACAACCACATCTCGCTCGCTCACCTTGTCCCACGAACTGCCGCTCGAACTTGTCCAGGAACTCCAGCGCTAGCTTGTCCTCGGCCGACAGCGCCTCCTCCCCAACAACTGCCTTCATCGCTGCCGCGTCTCGCCCTATCGCGTACTTGGCGTACTACACGTGGACTCGTCAATGAACACCATCGTGTCCCCCAATCAAGGCACCACCCACCAGCTGGTTTGATACGTCACCGTGGTCTTTCCTCGTGAGTTTCTCGCCGATCGCGCTCTTCATCAGCCGCGAAAGTGATGGCAGCACATTAATAGGGGGATATATTTGTCTGTTGTGCAACTGCCGATCGACGAATATCTGTCCTTCGGTAATGTATCCCGTCAGGTCAGGAATGGGGTGCGTTATGTCTGCATGTCCGAGGTCAGCTAGCGGTGCTTGGTAATCGTGCGAGGACATGCACCGTCGTTCGGCATGGTCAGGATTGGAATTTGAGTAATCGAACCGTTCCGCCCCTGCACACGGCCGGCACGTTCGTAAATGGTCGACAGGTCCGTGTACATGTACCCCGGATATCCTCGACGCCCAGGCACTTCTTCTCGGGCCGCGGATACCTACCATACCAATTCATTAGCCAGCACGGGTCGACATCACGAATCGAAACGCACTTCACGCAGGGCGTCCGCGTAGGACGACATGTCAGTCAGTATCACCAACACATGTTTCTCCAGTTGGTATGCGTAGTATTCGGCGGTCGTCAGCGCGAGTCGGGGCGTGATGATACGCTCGATCGTCGGGTCGTTCGCCAGGTTGAGGAACAGCGTCACTCGATCCAGACTTCCGTTGGACTCAAAGTCTTCCTTGAAGAACCGCGCCGTTTCCATGTTGACTCCCATAGCGGCGAACACCACCGAAAAGTTGTCTTCGTGACCGTCGTGCACGTCTTTCGTGGGACGTTTCACCAACCCAGCTTGACGTACAATTTGCGCAGCAATCTGACGTGAGCGTCACAGATAGGCATGAAGAAGCCAGCGTTATGGTTACCTCGTTGTGTGGTAGACCTGCGGCTGAGAAGATAGGAATCTTCTGTCCGCGGGCGATGGAGTTCATGGTGTCGATTGTGGAAATCCCGGTCTGTATCATCTCCTCGGGGTATATCCGACAATACGGGTTGATCGGAGAGCCTGTACTGAATCATGTGACGGGAGGTGCGACGGCGGCGAAACTGACCCACCGTTGATGTCGAGGTAGTCTTCTGCGAAGACTCTGGGACCTTGGTCAATCGGGTTTCCGGAGCCGTTGAAGATACGACCCAGCATGTCTTCGGCGACGGGTAGCTTCATGCTGCTACCGGTGAACTCGACGTGCGTCGATTTGACGTCCACTCCCGGAGTGCCCTCGAAGACCTGCACGATCGCCTTTTTCCCTTGGACCTCGAGGACCTGACCGCCCCTCTGGGAACCATCCGGGAGGGTCAACTGCACGATCTCGTTGTACGAGGGGAACTGATCCGAGTTAGCTCGCGCCGCATCAGACGACCCGTGGACGCTACCTTGACATTGTCGAGCACGACGAGTGGCCTGGAGGGGATCAATCAAAGATACGTTGCAAGGATCTCATTTCCACTCACCCGTTGATGGCAGATACAGTGCGATAATCTGAAGAAAGGGTCGGACCAAGACGGGTGGGTCAGTCGTAGCGAAACATACCGAGATGAGGTTGCACGCGATATTCGCGTGTGACTGCAGCGGCGTTGATTGTAGCTAATTCATTGTCAGTGATGCGAGGGTCGACGACCATGACTTGTGTGTCGCACTTCAAATTGCGCTGGGCGCCCCCGAGTCGGCTGGCGAGCCATGCACTAATGTTTCCCACGCCCGAAATGGCTACCACTGCGTCACCGCTGTTATTACATTACAACGCGTTCATCCCTGACCCAAGTGCGTCCACCAGGCCTCGTGCCACCCCTTTCACCTTGTCCACATCCCCGGACGACCTGCAAAACACGCATTCAGCTCCACATCCAGATCAGTAACATTTACCCAATCGATGCGTCATACCATTCCGTTTCGAGAAGGATCTCCTCAACTCGCTCGTCGGGTTCCCAACCTAAATCCTTACTCTGCAACACAATATACAGGTGCTCGGCAGTGCTCGATCGGACCTAGTAGCCACATACATAATTCACGTCCCCGCCCTGACGATCGGGAAATGCACATACTCTGGGGTAAGGATGGGCCAGGAATTCGACGATTTCGGGTAAGCACGTTTTCGCAACCGAAGGCAGCGTCAAGAGGTTGATAACTCTGTAGCACAGCATTTTTGGACAGCTTGCCTCGATGCATCCCGCGTGAATGAAATCGTGACTTACATCTTCATTGACTCCTGGAGTCTTTGGACATTCTTGATGCGCAACACGTTTTTGCAGGAAAGCGACAACAAGGCTTCGACACTGTGCGATATCAACTAGCATGTACGCCACTGGAATGCAGCCTGCTTACCATGCGGCGCCCCTCTCAGATTCCGAAAGAGACACCAAGGCGTCCTCCTCGAACAGTAAATTGAACGTCTGCAGGACCGGTATTACGATATTGTTGGAAGTCGGGCTTAATCGAGCCAAGTCAACGAGGTCGTTGGCAAATTCCGAAAGAGCGTATTCTGTATCAGGGACGCCGATCAGCGGCAAGGTTTTCACATAGTTGGCGAGGGCCGATGATGCAGGACGTTGCTAGAACAAATAAGGTGTGAGCCTGCTGTCGAAATCCACTAAGAGTATTGCAACATACGGTACTTCCCGTCCTCGTGGCGGCGCTCAACACTAGGCCCCTTAACAGCGATCTCCGATATTCGGGAATCTGCAGGATCTTAACGGCCTTTGGGAACAACCATCCACCATCACTCCAGTTGCAGTCGTCATTGCCGCTCTTTCTATAGAAAATCACTGATTGGATGCCGCTCCTCCTTCAAGAAATCACTCACGCGAAGAATAGTTCCTTCATTAAATCGATATTTTTAATCTCCCACCTTTCCGCACGTTCCGTCGCAGGGAGCGGGAGCTTCAAGATGTGCAAAAAACATTCACCTGCGATCTGGCGGACATTATCAAGCCTCTCTACCCCTTGTCGGAGAATACGTCCGATGGCAGCGTGATATCTGTGGGGAGGTAAAAAAGAAGGTAAATGTGATAGACTGCCAGAAACGCGGAATAGATCTTCAATGATCGAAGTCAAGCCCTGGATGCAAGCAATGCGTATCCATGATCCTACGTCTCCACGCTCGTCCGTAGTGTAATCCTCTAGCCCGCCGTCCAACGCATCAAATAAGGCACACACATTGCTCGACTGGAAATCTATATCTAGGTAGTAAGCCATGATATTTCACATCGAGAGGTAGAACATACGTTCTGCCAATCTCGGCGTTATGTTCGTGAAAATCTTTGGGATAGCGAGGTGACAGTTTCTGCGCGCCTCCACATTTATCATTCTGAGTGCAGACTGTAATCACCGGTCAACGAGGGTAACATGCGGAGAGACTGTGGATGGAATTGGATTAGTCACCTCCGAACTGATGCTTTCCAGCAAGTAATCCACCACTTCAGGGAGAACATGAGGGTGCGTGTTATAGTCGAGGACACCCAACACATGTCCCAGACTTTGCTGCAACGACGGAGGGCCGCGCCTGAATTCCTTGATCAATGTGCAAGGAAGCCATCCGAATTCAGCATACGCCGAATAGTACATGCTCGCCAGCCAACAAAAACTTATCTTTGCACCAGCACAGAGCAGTCCATGAGGGAGCTCATCATGGCCATGGCGGTTGCGGCTGCCTCCTGCACGTTGCTGCTCCTGTGGCGGAGCCCTTGATCGATGATGTGACGCCAATCGGGAACAAGTGATCGTTCTTCCGCCTGCTGTGTCTCCTGGTGGGTGATACTGACGGCAATGAGACCACAAATTGCGCCGAGCACTTGTTCGTTCCGAGGCGCAAGGATAATATTTTTCGCGACATGTCCGATGAGGCCGAAAATCTTGCACACGATGCCACGGTGAGTAAATGTGAAATCGTACAGTGCGGTTTGACTGACCTCTCGCCTTTTCTCGTCTCCTTCCGTACCAAGTCGTTGTCGGTAGGAGTCTGCGATTTCTGTAAGAGCCGAAATTGCACCGTGAATTTTCGTGGTATCCACGGAATCCAGAAGACATGTCTAGCAGTCCGGGATCTAGGACAAGCGGCGACTTAAGAATTGCAACATACCAATCGTGACACGCATGTCGGGCCCAACGACGCAAGGTCGATCTCACACACTAGCCTCAAGGACTTGGCACCCAACTGCCTCATCGAAACATCCCAGTGACTCAGCGTAGTAGAAAGCAGGTGGTTTATGAGACCCGAACGGTACTCAATGTGCCTGTCACGTCGGAAAGAGTGAAAAAGGAAATACGGTGAAACGCAGCGAACGCGACCTACTCTGCTACCTGTGGAGCCGCTGTGAGGAATGCGTTACGCCGTATGCTCACAGAATAAAAGTCCGTTTTACGGAGCACGTCGATCCCATGAGCGAACAAACCCTGAACCCGTTAGAGAACGGTCAGAATGCTCGAATAGGCTGGAATCATAACAGCGCCGCACCATCCTGCCTACATGTTCTTGGAACGCGGCACTTGCAGCTCTGCGGATAGAAACATCGCGATCGAAAAGGGAAACACAGACAAGACTGCATGCCAGCCCAGCAGCATGCGGGGAAAAGCTGGATGCATCCTGAGCCCTTGCTAGAGCCCAGATGACGTATGCTGCTGCGTCTCGCACGTTGGTCCCGATTGAATGCGCGCCTTTGCGAATGTCAAAATAGAGGGCCTATCGAATGTCAACATAAACTTCTACACCCCATCGCGAGTGGTGCCCTTGCCTTGGATAACCAATCTAGCAACTGCGGCAACAACGATGGTTGCACGAGGCCTCTGCGTGCCATCTCGGCGGTCGCCAGGCATGCACCATGCCAAGTCGCCTCGGCAACAGATGGCATGTCGCTCATAGAAGCACCCACAATGCTGTGTATGGAAAATAAGTTTACTATCGTCTCAAGAACTTGCGCCGAGAAATCATGGGGTAGACGCTCCGCAAGTCGGCCTATACCCTTTGCCGCTGACCATCGAACAACGGTATCCTATCAGAGGGTGCTTGTCAATCAAGTCTAAAAGGTACAGGGATTGAAATACCTTGTCTTGCAAGGAACTGAATAGCGCCTGCAGGATGATCTCGATTTCCTCTGGAACGTCCACGGGGTCATCCTCATCGATTATTTGAATTTCCTCACGGGCTTCCGCTATTTCCAATGCGCGAACTGGCAGAAGTGTCTCAGGCTATATTTCCCTTGGGCACACGAAGAAACTAGCCGTTGAGCCTGGAGTTTTTTGTCATGGGAGGAAGGAGCCGGAGCGCCATCCTCGATAGTAACTTTGCCCGGTATTTGCGAACCAGGGTATTACTCATCAAAGCCTCGCTGCTCGCTATGTTCTCCGATAATGTTAGTAGCGTGGATGTAGACGAGCGGGACTCCTCCAAGGCCCCATATTTAATGAATTCACATAATGCTTGCAAGATACCGATAGCCTAGCTTCATCAGGCAGGAAAAATAATACGTGTCACGCGCTCACCGACAGAAGCTGCTGCGCTTCTTGCAACATGGAGACGGACCACGTGAGAAACACTGATAACTGACGCTTCGCATCCTTTCTATCTTTATCTTAGAACTTCTGCATCATAGGTTAGCGCTTTAGCACCCACCGCATGTACAACCTTGATAGAAGCATCGCTGCGCCTTCCCGTTCTAGTCCCGCATAGTCCAAGTACTGCTTGCCGGCGGCTTCAAGCAGACTGGCTGTTCGTCCTTTGTGGCCGGGTTCATCGAACTGATCCAGATCGAAGGGGATTCTGCACACGAGAGACAGCCAGAGCAGCACGACGTAACGCAGGGACCATTGAGATGGATGGGCAGCAGGTCCGGCGGGCAAGCGAATGAAATCGATGGCGATTGTCACGTCCGCGATTTCGTGGGGAAAGAACCTGGCTGCTGGTTCTGAGGACGCGGGACCGATTACAGTAGAACGGGCTGGATCACTGACTGATTGTCTTGTATCCTCTGAACTTGATGTAGTTGTACAGCAGATCGGCCAGACGTCCAACGCGCGTTATCGAGGACGCGACCGACGAGTCGGACGTACATGCTCTGGCATGCGTTCTCAAACATTCGGCGACGGGAACGACGAGGTCCTCGATGTACGGATCCAGGAGATAAGATTGCTCTTGGTACTCGCCCAGCTGCACTGATCGTTGGTCCTACGAGACATCATCGACGGGCGTACGTACTATCATGTTGAGCTTCCGCAATACGTCGGACTCTGCGCTATTCTCTTCGGGAGTGGGCTCCGTCGTCAAGTCGAGTGCCAGTAGCGTGTTCTGAAGAGAAAGGAATTCACTGCGGCGCTCGAATGATGCGAATGGCTTTGGTTCATCGATGGGTTCGTCCGCCATTGTCAGATTGGAGCTCGAAGTCGGTGTGGATGGGCAGATCAAGTTGCTCATTAGGTCAGCAATGACACTTTCAAGTCGTACTACTACTGCTGCGTCGTTGGAGCGGAACCTTCGTGGCATAAAGCGGAAAAGACCTCATGACGAGGCATCAGAGGTACTTAACATCTAGGCTACCTGATCAACCGTCTTCCTCGCGAACTTACGACAACATCAGGAAGACAGAGGGGCCAAGCTGCGCCGAAAACTGGCACGTCTTTCACGCCAATCTCTGGAAATGTACCAACACTGTCCTTTCTCAAGCACCACACCCTTAGGGAACTACGCAAAGTCTTCAAGAAGGCGAAGACCTTCGAAGTTCAAAAGATTCTGAAGAGACTCAAAGATGCTCGGTAAATGGGCGTGAGCTCGGACGGTGGATATGCATCTCATCATTTCTTCCGATTCAGGCGCAAGAGTCCCGAGGGCGATGTCACGAGGCATCTGGCTGCCCAGATGGAGATACTGAAGGTAGGTGGCCCAAGGCCGGGAAGACTATCATGATCCGGAATTCAACATGCCGATCGTAGCATCTTAGCTTCGACCAACTCGCCCTGACGGCGCTCATCAGCAAGCTTAAAAAGGACAAGACGCTGTCCGCGGACCCAACGGTACAAGCCGTTTTGGTAGAATGGTCCTCAAACTTAGTCTCCCCTGGGGCGCAAGGGCCTCCAACAGTTAAAGTGCAAAGCCGCATCCTGAGCTCTAAAGTCCTTGCGTCGGAGGTCATATCGATGTTAGAGACGCTGAAGACGTTCCTGCATTCCCCACTGGGATTGGATGGTACCATCAGAGAAGCCACGGGCGGCCCTCGTGGGTCGCCAAGCACGTCGAAGAAGAGAACTCACTCTGGTCCTGGGAAAGATGTGTTTTCTTCCAAGGACAACGTGGCGGATCCTTCCGCCGAAGGTAGCGACGAAGAATTTCAAAACAGTGCTAGTGGCAATGACGACGATTGGGATTCCAGTACGGTTGGCGCTCCGTCAGGGTCAGATGACGGAGGAGGAGCAGGTGATCACGACTCTGGGTCCACCTCTGAGGATTCAAGCAATGTCCACTTTCCATCGAAGGATAACAGGGATCACACGAGCAACGGCAACAAATTAAAATCCCACGGACCCAGGGACCAATCTGAATTTCTACCTTCCCTTTCGGTTGGTTTTGTTCAGGGCGATTCGGGTAGCGAATTTAGCGATAGGGAAGCGAGATTGGTCGATGGAATCAAAAAGAATCGTCGTGGTCAACGAGCACGTAGGGCGTAAGTATTTTCCTAACTCGAGTTGTTCCTGGAGTTCCACCTCTCTAATTCCCTGTCCTCAGGATATGGGAGAAAAGATTCGGGAAGAATGCCAACCACATCAAACGGCGACGACGAGATGCGGAGCGCCGCAACCCCGGTTCCGTGCCGGTTGATCGGCGATCTGGAAAGGGAAACTCATCTTTAAACTCGCGATCTCGTCGGACGCCAGTGCAGTCTCGTGCGCATCCCTCCGGCAATGAACAAGTCAGCAGACCGGCTCTGAAAAGGTCGCAAGACGTGAAGCATTCAGGCTTGAATAAAGGACAGTCAGGTGGTGATATACGGGGACACCAAGGGGAACGGCCGGTTCACCCATCGTGGGAGGCTAAAAAGAAACACGAGTCTGCCAGCATTGTCCCTTCGCAGGGCACAATGGTCATTTTCTCCGAGTAGTAGGGATCTTTTGTTATCGGCCTTATCTTGGACGGCTATCATTTCCGTGACCACTGTGGACACGTTTTTACTGGGAGGGTGGTTCGCGAAAACATACAGAATCTACAAGGGGTATGAAACCACAACTTTGATACGAGAAAGTGTGCAAAACAGGGATACAAGCATAAATCTGGTAACTGAATCGAAGCAGGGTGGTCATGACTGAGGGAGGATGACTATGCAGAAGGATCATGAGCAAGAAGCAGTCTAAATGTTGCGGGTAGCACAACTGTGCTTTTTACCCCCCTGGAGTCTGCATTGCCGGGAACACCACGTCTCGTCGCAACGAGGACACCGCGGATAATTTGTCCCTGGTTTCATACATGTGGAACATACGGACTTGCAAGAAAGCTTGGAGCCCTGTTCAACGGCTCTGAGAACGGGGTGAAGTTTGGTGGAATCGTCCTCATCGTCTGTCGACGGAGAAGGAAGGGAGGAGGAAGGGGAGGACGACGGCGGACCGGTAGAGGGTCCGATGCAGTCGAAATCAGTCAAAGTGCGACTGATGGACGGGCTCCGCCTAGAACGCGACAGGAACGAGAGCGGCGAATCTGGAGGGCTGTCGTAGCTGCAGTCAAGGTGGATGCCGGTGGGGGGGATATTGAGGGTAAGCCGTGTCCGAAGCCAGAGGGAGGCAGGGACGGTGGTCGTGAACGACCCGTAGACGTTGGCGCGGCCCTGGGTGGGCTCTGCGGGCGGAGAGCACTGGTTTATCCTTGTGTAGATGGAAGCCATGGAGGCCTGGGATGCGGTGGAGGAGCACGAGGTGCTCCGTGCGCGAGATCTGCGACCCATCGTGGGGAGGTGTGACCTGGTCCGGGGGTGAGCAAAGGGGAAGGGGACGGAGATGGGTGCATACTTGGGCCGGTGTTACACCAACGTCGAGATGAGAAAAGTGGGCACACGACACCTTTTATACCCGGAACGTAACCCCATACGCTCGGGATGGTCGTAATCGCGAACGGATAACCCTAGATCGGGGCGGGAGATAGTACGCCGGATGCACGGACATGGCCTCGACCTGGGAGCGAGCACCTGGCAATAGATTGTCGGGGGTGGCGGGTCGAAAAAAAGACAAACAAGACAAAATAGGACATGACTGGGGGACAGGACGCATACAGTCACCTCCACCAGCGAGCTCGCTCCCCACCGCCGCCTTTACGTCTTAACGCGCCATGGTCGGTACATCGCCATTCATATTCCCCCCCTCGCTGACGCCTTCTTTTAGGGCCAGACCCTTTCATCGCCCGGTCAGTATCCCCCCTCTTCGCCCGCATCTGCCTCTCATTCCCTCCCTCAGCTACTGAAAAGAAATCAGAGTCCGGCGAGGATGATCGCCTTCTCTTTGCAGTCTCGGAGATGCAGGGTTGGAGAATCAGTGCGTCTCTCCCCCTCCCCGTTCCTCTTGCTCACCGCGAGATCGCCATCTAGCCATGGAGGATGCTCACGCCGCCGTACTCACCTTGGAAGATGGCCCCCAGGGAAAGAATTCGTTTTTCGGTGTTTATGACGGCCACGGCGGTACCTCCCTCCCTCATTTCCTTTCCAATCTCACTCCTCTCTCACAGGCAGTACTGTTGCGAAATTCGCTGGAAAAAACGTCCACAAACGTCTTCTTGCGGAGGAAGCTTATCGCGAGAAGCGCTACGACCAGGCGATGAAAAGGGCTTTCCTCGGAACTGACGAAGATCTCCTTGCCGGTACGTCATCACCTCACTTCTCTCTGACGACCGTTGCTTGATATCATTTCCCCAAGACCCATCTCACACGCGCGATCCCTCCGGGTGCACAGCCGTCGCAGCCCTCTTGACTCATGATAAGAAAATTTACGTCGTACGTCGCTTCTCGATCTCTCCTCGTGTTTCCCTTTCTCATACCCTTTTCAGGCAAACGCTGGCGACTCGCGCTCCGTCATCAGCGTCAAGGGAGAAGTCAAGCCTCTCAGCTTCGACCATAAACCCTCAAACGATAGTATGTCCCCCCTTTCCAGTCATGTTTCTCTTTAACCGACAGTCGTCGACAGCCGAGCGAGCCCGCATCGTGGGTGCGGGCGGATACATAGAATACGGACGCGTTAATGGTGCATATCCCCGAATATCGTCCGATCGTCCAGCTTACACTTCGTTATAGGAAATCTTGCCTTGTCGAGGGCACTGGGCGATTTCGAATTCAAGAAAAACTATTCCTTGATTCCCCAGAAGCAGGTTATCACTTCCGACCCCGATGTCACGGTACATGAGGTATCGGATGAAGACGAGTTCCTCGTGTTGGCTTGTGACGGCACGTCTCTTCCGCGCGTCATTCATGCACCCCACTCATGTTCGTTCCACGTAGGTATCTGGGACTGCTTGACCTCTCAGCAGGTCATCGATTTCATCCGGCTCAAAGTCTCCGAAGGAAAAGAACTCGGCGAAATCAGTGAAGAGATGTGCGGGTATTGTCTCGCCCCGGATACATCTTCAGGAACTGGTATCGGTTGCGACAATATGACCGTCCTCATCGTCGCGATCCTCAATGGCAGGTCCAAGCAGGAGTGGTACGATTGGATCACGGATCGCGTGAAAAATGGCTATGGCTTTCGTACACCCGACGCCACCCCACAAATCTACTCCACTCCCCGACTCATGGCGTACAAGGCGCGACGAGAGGCTCAGGAAGAGCGGGAGCGGCTACGAAGTCAAAG
Source organism: Strobilomyces echinocephalus (assembly GCA_038090115.1). Taxonomy (NCBI): domain Eukaryota; kingdom Fungi; phylum Basidiomycota; class Agaricomycetes; order Boletales; family Boletaceae; genus Strobilomyces; species Strobilomyces echinocephalus. The sequence goes on along the minus strand of JBBPMC010000298.1, from coordinate 12,775 downwards.
GGGCGAAGATTTCAACCCTCCACCGGCATTGTTCGGGTCCGCCGCCTTGTCTGGTTTCGCTCGCGTCTTGGGAAGCACGGGTGGAATCTCTTTCAGTCCGAATGCTGGGATAATGACCGACGCCGGCACTCGGCTCATGTTTGCCACTGCAGATGACGACGAAGACAGTGGAGATGAAGAGGCTGGTCGAGCGTTCTTCGGTGAAAGGTTCGGTCTTGCACGGCCAGTAGACCCCGCTGCCACCTTGCGAGATCGCTTGGCGGCATATGAGAAGGACATGAAGGATGATGGGCTTGACGACGAGTTGGACGGAAGTATTGATTCTGGTTCACGGCTGGTAGAGATCGATGGTGAAGATGTCGATGGCCCATTTGGCCAACTCGACGGCGATACCGACAATCCACCCCGCGAGTCGACTTTTCATTCAGAAGAGGAATTGCCATCCGATATACTTTCTGGTGTGCAGCTCAGGTTGAACGGCGAGGTTTCACCGGTCGAACAACTTCAATCAGAGCCGTTGGGAGATAATCCTGATCCAGTCATCAAGGCTGAAGGACTTATGGATACCAGTGAAGATCCCCTGGTGGCATGACTTCACCGGCGTTCTTGTTTTCTCACCCTAATTCTCTTCCCACGTGTTACGCCTGGCCTCGTAATTGGTCGTTTCATGCTCTGGGCTCCAGTGCGCTGTCTCATTATCTATTGGTTTTGTAACCATCGCTGTCATCACCACCCCGATTTCTAAGCCTTTCTAGCTTCAGTTGTAGCATCTGTAGCAAATGATCGTTCATGATGACCCTCATGATGGTCACGATTCCCTTCATTCTGCGTTCCGAACCTCTGATAACATACATCTTATACTTCCTTACAGGTTGTACACTACTAGTGGTTCATATATAGCTGCATGAAAAGTCGCGATCGCTTAGCGAACGTTGTGTAGGGTGACGAGCTCATTTTCGCAGAGGCATATTATTGTGTGTCCACCACTGCCAGAGGTGGAGGCGCCAATTCCAAGAAGGGAGCCACCGTCGCCCCGTCCGACAGTCAGGACGCTCTGTTTCGCCCACAGCTCCTTCGGGCCGCAAGTGCGGTACACGTAAACATTACCTCCCCTGTCTTGCGTTCCGTTTTCGAAAGCAAAGACCACGTCGGATGCGTGATAGGTGAACCGCGTGTCACGTTTCGACGCCAAAACGAAGGTGAGGGCAAAGAATGTGTTCTCATGTTTCCACTCAGGCAGACCCCCACTAGCTGGGTCGTCGGAAAGCACGTGTCGCGTGCCGTCGAGTCCGTTTTTGACTACCAGACTCAAAGGGCCCATCTCGGCACCCGGAAGGGGCGTAGAGAGGACGTTGAACGTCGGATCCCGCCGGCCGACGGACCACACGGGCGACGACCCGTCCTCACCCACCCACGTCACAAACGCGAGCCTCCCGACCGATGAATCGACCTCCTCGTCCATCTCGCCCTGCGCCAACGTGGGCAGTCCGCGGCCAAGGCCCAGCCCGCTGGCGTCTTCCCCCTCTCTCAAAGCTGCGGTGTACTTCTCCAGCGCCTCGCGGACGGCATAGAGCTCCGAGGGATCAAGGGTCTCAGGGACGTCGGCGTCCTCGGCGTCTGCGCTCCCGGTGCCGGATGCAGCGAAGACGTGAGACCATTTGGTGCCTTCGTTTTGTTTGTCGAGATGGATCGAGAGGACACCGAACTCGTGTTCCCCCTCGCGGTCCCACGTCCAAAAGCTCGTCGAGGGGTGAATACCATCCCAGAGCTGTTTTGCCGAGTAGCGGGGAAGTGTGAAGCCTTCCACCGCGGAGGGTGTCGTGACCTGGACGGTCAGCGTCTTTGGAGAAAAGATGGCTCTGATCTGGGAGGTAAGAGTGGTGGAGGGGAGCGGGAAAGCTACGGTGACGACGTCTGATGTTTGGGTCCACGAGTACGGATAAGGTTTGGTAGGCTGAGGTGGGCCTTCGGCATCCAAACTTCCCTCTGGGCGTGGAATTGGTGCCATTTCATCGGGCGTGGGCTCGTAATGGACCGCGTGCGGATCACTGGTATTGCGATAGGGTGAGCTGCCTAGAAGAAAGTATGCCCTTCTGGCGTGATGATATGTCATCAGCATAGGCACGTCTTCTCCACGCCTGCGCCAGACGATGTCGAGGGCTACAGATTCTAGCTGCATTTCGAAAGGCAGAGTGAAGCGAGCAGCCCATACGTCGAATTCGTGACACTTCATGGGGTGTTTTGCCGACGTGTCAGAGGCTGAACCGTAGTGCCTTGACGACAGCAGGGCAACAGCGGTAGTATCGGAAGTTCTAACGACATTGTGCACTCGGAATGGAACGGAGGACCTGGGTAGAGCGCCGTCCTTGTCTACCAACTCGAAATTTGAAAGAAGGGTGGCGGGTCCAGAGACGGGAATGTCAAGAACGTACAAACATCCCCGTCCATCACCGATGAAGACCATGGTCTCGTCGAGAAAGGCAGCGGAGGGGTACTCGATATGTACCAAATCGATCTGCGGTGCAGCAACGGGGGTTGGGAGCTCATACGCGACAGTGAAGCAAGGATCTTTGGTTAACTACTCGGATGATGACATGAGTAACACCACGAGTGGAGGAAGACACGTCTCACATCCCCGACGTCGACGACGACGACCTGGTGACTTGCGTCGACATATAAACCTCTCCCCTTTATCGGGGATTGTACGAAGTGATTGTGGGTGATCCGGCTTTGGACCTCCTGAAAGGTGAGAGGAGCCTTTCCGTAAGAAGAGGCTTGAGTAGTTTTGTAGGGAAGAACATGGCGGCGGACTATATCGTCCTGGTCGAGGAGAAGAAGCTTATAACCCTCGAACTTTGGGTTTAATAGGCTGCGGGTGGGAGTAAAGTCTGCCATCGGATGATACTGGTAACTGGAAGGTGCACGCAGACCAGTGGGCAAGTACGGACAAACGCCGGTAAAGATACTACGAGTAGGCTCGGTAGTGCGAAGCGTGGTACAACTTGATATCATGATGTATATACATGAACGAGTAGTACGATACCGCTTCGAATTCGTTGGCAGCTGCAACTGCACTCTCAACTCGGCAAAGCACCGCAGGCCAACGGTTTCGGGCCGACAGCTAGAAGAGTAAGTAGTTTATCAATGCGGAGTATAACTGGTGATTGAGTAACAAGTATGCATGGGGTTCTATAAACTTATGATGCACGTCGACGCGGCCCCTCCGAGACGTGCACCGTCGCGCTCCCGTCGCTTCGTCCTCGCCTGTGCGATTCCCGCGTCCCCCGGTCGGGATTCCCCGTGCGTGATCCTTTTACGGGTGTTTACAGCACCGCTTTGTAAAAATTCGCGAATAACCGTACTCATACTTGTTCAGATGCCCGCGTGCTTAGAGAGGCCAATGATGAGACGTTGAAAATAATGCCGAAATACGGCAACTTACAGCCCTTCCTTGGTTGCTGAAGAACGAACCTTACTAACTGTAATGCTGGACACGGCTTTGATGAATCTTCCAATGGCAGTGTGATGGTCCCCGATGTCGAAGTGCGTTCGATGAAAGCGAATGGTTTCGTCGAGACCCTTCTCCTCAATCATGAACGAAGAGTGCGTTTCTAGATCACTCTGCGCTGAGGCCAGGAGGAGTATGGCCGCCTTCTTCCTTTCCAAGGCATCCCTAACCATGGCACGACGTGCTTCGGGGGAAGGGCGTTCAGGCTTGGGTAGAATCTGTTGGGTTAGTAAAAGAAAGCTAAGAATACCTTTTCTGCATATCTCAAATGCCAGGGACTCACCAGTCTTCCCTTAGCCTCATCCAGGATCTCTCTTTCAGCTGCCGAGATGAAGCTGCCATTATGCCTGAGAACATGAGGGAAGGGAAAGGGAGACGAGCTAGTTTCCAGGGGAGGGGACGTTGGTTGGGCGCCAGGCTCGGGCATCGTCGTGGTTACAAACTAGAAGGCGTATGTGGATTGGAAAGTGCCGGTTTGCCTTGCGAGCTCATCAGATGGTTTGACAGGGCGAACGGGTTCCCACGGGATGGAGGCACGAGTGGAGCCGTAGTTCTAGGTCTTCGGGCTAGCGACGTAAGCGAGCAGCGCGCTCCTTGTTCTCGCGTCCCCACCTCATCGCTCGTCCTCCCCGCAGCGCTCTCTCCGGGGTTGGGTCACGTCCCATGACCCCCCTTACGACGTTCCTCCCTGATTCTCTCAGGTCGAGTGCGCCTGACATGTCGTCATGCACGCTCGCCGAGGCTGCCAAACACCCGCTACAGGACCAGCCTCGTGCCACCGTACCACTCCTCCCTGACTGAGTCTCAGGTTCGAGTCGAGCCCCGTCATTGCCGAGGCTGCCAAACACCCGCTACGCGGGACCAGCCTCCCATTTCGCCTTCCTCCTACTTGCCGGGTATCCCGCTTCGCTCCATGCGTCGTGCCACTCCTACCTTTGGGGGGTCGCAGCTCACGCCCTACCCGGCAGGTCAGGCTCCGTTCCGGGCCGAAGAGCGCTTCGCGCTCTTGCCCGTCCTCTGCTGTGCGGCGAGCAGACAGAGCGACGTCCAAGGCTAGGTAATTCTACACATCTGCAATTGATAACTTTTTCACGCGAGAGTGCCAAACCTTTCCCACAAACGGCTGTAATCAAGTTAGCGAAACAAGGTGGTGGGTAAGTATTTCTCGGCGAACGTAAGTAGCTGTCTGGTCCTGCAATGCGCATACGCGTTCCAAGGGCTGCAGTCATTGTTCGGCATATGATGACGAGTCCACTGACATCTCTTAGTTGATACAATCTGACAAGACGTACATATAAACCCGGCCTCTCCAATGAAATTAGTGCTTAATACGTCCCCCACTGGTTCGATCGTACCCGCACAGAACATGTCTCTTTTCGTACAAGTCGAGAAACCACTCAATCCTCTCGCCCGTTATCGTGTCTTGGTCCCTTCTGCTGGCATTCATGTCTCCCCCATGCAGCTCGGGGGGATGAGTATCGGCAACACAGCGGAAAAAGCAGGCTTGGGAATGAACAGAGAATCCTCGTCCAGGCTTTTGGATGCTTACTAACAAGGGCGGCAACTTCATCGACACCGCTAATTTATAGTGAGTGGTGATACAGAGGGACCTGATTCACTGTTGCTGAGACGCCAGAACTAATCAGGATCAGACGCGAATGGGCCGAGCAGCGTGGAATGCGCGACCAGCTAGCCATTGCCACAAAGGTAGTACTGCCGCACGATTGTCGACTCGGTTCTCATGGGAATCACAGTACAGCATAAACTACGTTCACGCGACAAGACCATCCAGCAATGGGTTCAGTATGCTGGTAACAATGTCAAGGCCATGCATATCAGTATCGACGCCAGCTTGAAGAAGCTGCGTGTCTCGTACATCATGTGCACTTCTTGGGTTTCGTAACCAGCGTCGAGGAGGTCGTAATGGGCTTCATGCTCTGGTTCAACAAGGAAAGGTTCTTTACTTGGTAGGTTCAAAGCATCAGGACTTTCATTCGCACTCTCATGTCCCACAACCAGGGCATTTCTGATGCACCTGCATGGATCGTATCCAAGTGTAATCAATACGCTCGTGATCATTACCTATCAGGGCGAGTGGAATGTTATGGCACGCATGGGAGGTTCGTTTTTGTCACATGTTCTTTTATTGGATGGACTCGACTACATATACAGGCACTGATACTGAAGAAGAGCGCAGGCGTCAGACGGGTGAGAAAGGCCGTACGTCGTTCACCCGAGTGGGAGCGCACACCTTGGAAAGAGCGGTGAGGCTTGCGCTCGAAAAGGTAGCCGAGGAAGTTGGCACTCCACATATTATGTACAGCAGTTGCTATCGCGTACCTCATGCTCAACTCCTTACGTCTTTCCTATCGTTGGCGGTCGCAAGGTGGAATATCTCGAGGCCAACATTGACGCGCTTAGAATTACTCTCACACCTGAACACATCAAGTTCTTGGAGAGCATCATACCCCCTGACGTCCGATTCCCTCATTACTTCATCGTGAGTGCATCACCTCCGACCTTATTTTTCAGGTGACTGAGAACTTGATAGGGTGACGGCTCGGATTATTCGTTTATAATAAAATCTGCAGCCTACGTAGTCAAACAACCAGGTTTAGCACCTATTAAGCCCTCTGATTAGGTACTTTCTCGTCATCATGGCGGCGCTTCTTCCAGCTGTTGCGAGGGTTTTGCCATTGAATGGAACGTTTCATCTTCGTCGGAATACAATCCTTGAAACCCATAACTGGGCTTGTGTCACTCAGGTAGACATCTTGACATGATCCATCCGTCCAAGTGCGTAATTTGTGGTGCGTTGAGATCAGTGCGTGCGTGAAAGTCAGGAAGACGACGGGCTGTAGTAGCGTTAAGCTAGCTATCTCGTGCAAGTGTATGAGCAACACGGTGTGTACGTCCGTGACGCGGAAGGATCTTCAATGTATGGCCGTAAAACCCGATTAAATACGGTAGTTCAACTGGATCGAAAACCAAAAGTATGTCTATGGTATTCGCGGCAGCATAGAGAATGTCACTAGTTTCATCTGCTGGCTCTCAGGATACCTCGCAGCGCTAGTCACACAGCCGAGGCGGTGATTCTCTACCAGTAAATTCGGTGTACTTCGGTCAGAGTCAGGACGGCGTATGCCAATATCTCTCAAGGTACCTTGCCTCGCCTCTTCCCCAACACATGGGTGGGGCCCGGGTATTCATCATTCATTCAGAGGTAAAAGTGGTCTATCAAAAGTGACAAATATTCGGGTAACATGATTCACCCTTGCGATAGACACCTATCAGTCTCTAAACCACGAATGGTGGGTGAAGCTGCACAACCTCTTGATCGCATTGTTCATGCCGCTGCCCGCTAAGCCGACTCGTCATGTAGTAGTACATACTCACGATTCGACAAACCAAATTTGATGACTTCCGACTAGCATTCAAAAAGAAGAAGACGGAGAAAAGGAAACGTAACATACCATCACCTGCTTTCAACTCGTAAAATCTTGTAGTCGGTATGGCTTCGTCATTAACATACGTCGCATTGGTAGATTCGAGGTCGATGATGAATGGCCTTGCAAGGATGTAAAGGGTAACGACAAACATAGATAAGGAGGGACGAACTTGATGACAGCTTTTGAGCCGCCAGATTCTTCTTTTTCTTCTACCTGGCGATCTGCGATTCAAGGCCTGGTCAAGGGGGAGGAAGAAGGTGAACAATGGTAACCCACGTTGAATGACTGCATGCTGTTTGGAACAAGACGGATGTTCGATGGGTATATCGGCAACCAAGCGGTCCCTCCCTATTAGATAGGCACTCTGTCGATGAATGTGAAGGAGTTCTGTCATGGAAAGCCAGTTCTTGAATCGCGATGCCGGCTGACAGAATCAAACTCACCTGGTTTTTCACTCCCTTTGAAGACGTACAATCTCCATCCCAGCGTAGGCTTTCTGGCCTCGGGAGGTTCGTTGTATTTCAGCACGGTGCTCGTCCCATCAGCCGCTTTGACTGTATTGGTCGCAGCCGCAAGTAGTCCAGACGGGTTGAAATTTGGTTTGACCTTGTCGGCTGGACTTTTAGAGCGGGAGCGAGAACGAGAACGCAGCCGGGGTGAGGCAGAACGATGAGATCGTCTCGCATGCTCCCTACTGCTCTCGTGGCGACGACGGTCGCCGTGCGCCCCATCCCTGTCGCGCTGTCTCCTACTTTCGCGCACGCGCTCGCGGTGACGGTCGCCATCCTGTTCTTTGTCCTCTCCCCTCCTCTTGTCATCGTATTCGCGCCCGTGGGACCGTCGATCTTCGGGGTAATCCCTTCTGTCTCTTCTTTGTTCTCCGTCGCGTCTTGGGTCTTCTCTCCCGTGTTTGGTATCATGACGACTGCGGTCTGGGTGTCTGTAGCGATCACCATTATCACCCTTCCTCCGCTGGGAGTCATAATTGTCATATTTGCGTTTAAAGCTGTCGTCCTTTCCATAGTCGCGCGAGCGTGTGGACATGATGATCGGTGCGTCGAAGACCAGAAACTGTGGGAAACAGAAACAGCGTCGCTCAAACACTGAAATACTACAACATAAGAAAGCATCGTCTTCAACTACGAAAGTCTATGCGCGGTAGCGTTACAAACGGGGCGCTCTCTCAGAAAGGCTCATCTTTCAAAGCGCCTACTCCTGCAGCCGTGGTACTGTGCTGTTCTAGGTAGGTCTGCGACGCACCACTCTCGCCTTCGTCGACAGGATCTTCGAACCCCAGTCGGAACGGATCATAAGGGGCTCCACAAAACACGAACGGAGTATCCGCTGGTCATGGGGAGGGTGTTTTCGTTCGGTGTTCGTCTATGCTTCGCTCTGACTGGAGGAGTCGGGTCCGGAAACGCGTCCAGAGGGATTGATGCAGGTAAGATCGAGGTTGGAGTGGTGATTGAGAGGAGTTCATAGTTTCCATGCCAGTCGACCATCACCGTGGTCACGCCTATCGTGCGCGTCTCTTGGTCCATCTCTGGTAGCCCTGTGTCTCGGTTCCCAATCGAAGGGATAGGAGTCGCGTGCGGAAGCACAAAGGTATCATTGACTGCGCGCAAGCCCTGGCCGACGGCGCCAAAACCGAAAAAGGTGTGGAAGAAGATGAACATACAGCAGACAAACATGAGGAATACGATCTTATCCCAAAGCTGTCGAGGGAGTTCGATGTGGCAGGTATGGATCCTTGCACCTCGCTTGCATGACCTTGCGAGCGGTCGTTCGAGGCGACGCTTCGGACTCCTCGTGTGTACGAGTGGTGGCGCTCGCATGCGTGCGGTTCCTCGCTGCTGAATTATATATATGCCCGGTATTCCAGTGCCGCCCTCGTCCTGCAGTTTCCTGGACGGTGTATTCCAAGCTTTCGGCGATGGAGGGATTGTAGGATATGGTTCTCGAAATGCCATTTTGCTCTCGCTGAGCGCAATAACTGTTGACATACTCTACGTCTGACGCAAGTCGAACGCCACTCCTTGACAGGGTGTTTCGGCAGAGGTGCTACGATGGCGCGTATCCCAAGCGGAACATCGCACTTGGTGACCCATGTTATCCATGTTATTCAATATTCAGTTGATATTCAACTTGTCAACATCAGGTCGAATTTACGCCACGAAACCACGCATGCATTCCGCTAACTTGTACCTCGCACATTGTCAACATGACCCATCACTAATGGCCAATGCCTTGCTGGCGCGTGTGCGCCAATGCACTAAGAATCATGCTATCTTTTCGCACGCCCGGTGAGAATTAGATTTCATGGAAGTAGGTAGTATGTGGCACAGAAACGTTTCATCGATCTGGGCCGTCCGATAGGCACGAAGTTGACCAATGGCCCCGATCGCCCTTCACATGAGCAACCTTATCGCATTCCTGACCCACTAGATTGCTTCAGCACAGCGTCGAGACTGTTAAACACTTCTCCGCAGTGCGAGTCGAAAAATACAAGGCGGAGTTCCGAGCTACATATATCGGTACATTCCTTCACCCCGCTTCCTCCGGCGCCTATGTGTTCACGTCATTTCAACCACGACCTGTAACACATTGCTGGTATGCGCAGTTGGAAAGATCGCAAGAAACTTACCAATGACGCCGCAAGCGGCTCTCCCGCCTGCATTACCAGTTTTGAGAGAATCTTCATTTCCTCCTCTACCAAGGTCGTCCTCACCCTGTAGGGGCATGAATGTGCGAATAGAAGAAGAGAAGGGGGCGAGTCTTACCACGTGCACAACCACAGCACGACTGGGCCGATCAGATGCGTTTGTCAGCGTTCTGCTAGTTTCTCTCGTGTTCCAAGTATGAATTAAACATACCCGACTATGCTCCTGGGGCCGCTGAGAGATATCACATTGTCCGTGAATGAGAAGGTTGCTACTCCATACTCGTCGCTGACGATGTTGCCCAGGTCACCGACATGCCTCGTCGAGTCCGTTGGAGCGCCGTGTGTTTTTCCGAATGGGTTGAAATGGGCGGCAGTAGAAAGGCAGCCGTTGCTCAGGTCACCTAGTTCGCTAGTATCAAGTTGGGAAGCTGTCCCGTGAATCGGTGGAGTGCTACCCACTGAACGTGGAACCCTCGGAGCGAGGAGGGATCGAGGTTTTCGATGGTGCCTGAGACCGTCACCAGTCCGTCTCTCTTGGACTGCTCAAACGTCACTTTCCCAGTGACTGCCGAGTCGCCTTTGAGCACAACTACCGCCTGTTAGGTCCTTTCAGCGGCTATATCGGCGCCCCGTCGAGTAGTAACCTACCCTTTGAATATGTGCTACCTCGGGGCCCCTGAGGAACAATTGGTATAACACAAAGATGAGTGCTGCGGTGAGCACGGCAGTGACGACAATCGACTTGTTTGACTTTCTTTCCTTGTAATACTCCATGCTGCGATGCTGGTGGGCGACTTTTGACGATGAAGTAAAGTGTCCGAGTCGGAGTACACAAGCTCTGCGGGATTAAACTCGCACGATCGTGGCTGATCAATGATTCAGCCGCGCTGGTTCGGAGGAATGCAGGCTGATGGTCGAGAACCGGTAAAGCCATCACCTCTGGCAAATAGAATGCTGGCATAGCGAGCACTACCAGGATTGCCTGGCAGTGGCAGTCATCATTGCTGCACAGCTCACAAAGGTGAATGACGCTTGCCCGTATGCCTTGCCAGCTTCTGAGTGGGGAGACGAACGTTACGCTAGTCGACTACAGTCAACTCTCATAACACGTGCCACCCGAGCATTATGAGTTATAACAGAGTCGACGGTGGTGTGCTACAATCGTTCGTGGCCAGGTGCAAGCATATCATAATAGAAGAAGGAATAGATATCTATGTACAGAGTGTCACCGCTGAACTGATTCAACAAGAGCAATGCTACTACTGTATAGTGGAAGGTTACGCTGGAAAGTCGAGGTGCAAGAACCTAATATCAAAAGCCTTTAGTGTGCTCGCCTCACGAAAAAACCCGTATTCATGTCGCCATGTTCTTATCGAAGTATGGAATGGTCGTGGCATGCACTCGCATGCCCTCTTGAAGTCGCTCTGACAGCGGCTTTCAGCGGGCTCGGAGGGATCGAGAAATGAATGGAACAAAGCGAGGTGATGGAGTCTGGTTAGACACCTTGCTTAGAAAAATAGATACGTCGTGATAAACACGCCGAGCGCTATGATGATAACCACCTGCAGTGGTACACCATCCTGGTGTATAACAGTTTCGCGATCCACCACTGTTCCCACTTCTGTCCCCATGTAATACGTGCTTGCACCATCGTCGGAACCGGCTGCATATTTTCGTCGGTATTCGGACGGCGCGACCGACTCTGGTGCCATTGATTCAGGTGCCGTAGAGCTCGGGTCTGGCACTGCGGCCAGCAGTGCACGCAAGCGCTGTATCTCGGCTTGAGCATCGCTGAGCTTGAGCTCGAGCTCGCGGCTGATTGGAACCGCCGGAGGGGGAGGTGGGGGAGATGGTGAAGCAGGTGGTGATGGTTGATGAACGTTGACGTTGACGATACCCACACCAGGACCGCTTGTGGACCGCTGGAATTGAACGGATTCCTCTCTCGAATCCTCGCGATATAGGTTGTCTGGATCTCTTAGCCGAGGAGGCGTCACTGGACGTGGTTGGGCGGGGGGCGAGGATAACGAGGATGACATGGGTTGTACCCTCTCGGGCTATAACGAGATTGATATCGACCACTGTACGAAGAATCAAACGTGAACATACGTCATAGAGTCTTGGGACGGGTACATGTTGAGGTTCTGGGGCATCTTCATCTTCTTCCGGAACAGATCCTTCAGGTGGCAGATACACGACACGCAGCTTTTGCTGATGGACTTTCCACTCTTCGCCTGTGCCACCGGAAACATTCCACTGAAAAACTTTGAGACGAGATACAGCGACGAGGCAAAGGGATTCTCACGATATCCTGAAGATCCTTCGTTTCCTTCTCGGGAGTGATGAGCGTGCTTTGGATTAAGAACTTGTCCTTGCATTTGAGGCTCAACGGGGGTTCTTCCTTCATGGGCTGCAGCATTACTAAAGGGGCGACGGTTAAGAGATGCGAAGAGCGTGGGGCGCGAGGCATACCTGACACCTCGACACTGTCGCCTGGTTCGATTCTACCCGAATTGGGACGCACACAATACAGCTGACAGACGTCTCATTGAGCTGTGAAGTGGACAAAGACGGGTGTACGGACCTTGGGGGCGGTTGTTTTGACTTTGAAGGCGACTGGAGCCGAGTTCTGATTTGAGACCAATAGGACTTTTTTGACGAGCTGGGTGAACGGCCCTGTGGAGAAATGAGCGGGCGTCGAGGCAGCAATGGGATGGATACCGACTGTTGAAGCCCAACGCATTGTTGGGTGCGAGGTGTACGGACATGCTGGAGGGGGGATATCTGAGGGGATGGCGGGTAGCGTTTGACTTTGGAGCGGAGCTGGATCCGGCGTTGGTCTTTATGACCTCCCGCGGCGAGGATCACACACGCTCAAATAACTCGTGTGTCGAGCGTGCTCGTCATAGCCCACCCGCGTGGGCCCCTCCACTTCGCCGCATGCGTGCGCGAGCGGTTTTTGTCCGACTGCAGCGTCGTTCTCCAGATAATACGTACAGAAACGGCGTGGCTCGCATAATAATACAAGAAACATCGCGACCCTCTCCAACCTCGCTCACGCTGAAAATGGCTTCAGCGCAGCATGCACAAGCCACAAGTTCGCGATCTGCTTGACTCGATCAATCACCTCCTTGAGGGGACCATCCTTGACAGCAT
>JBBPMC010000297.1:0-26292 GCA_038090115.1 Strobilomyces echinocephalus | reverse complement strand
CGCGATAGTATCGTCAGCGGTAGCATCGAGACCGCGGCAGTATTGTCCGCAGAAGCATCGAAACCGCGGCAGTATCGTCCGCGGAAGGATCGAAACCGCTGCGGTATCGTCAGCGGCAACATCTAGACCGCGGAGGTATCGTCCGTGGCAGTATCGTCCGCGGCAGTATCGTCTGGGGCAGCATCGAAACCGCCGTGGTATCATCCGCGGCAGCATCGGGGCCGCTGCGGTATCATCCGCGGCTGCATCATGACAGCGGCATCGAGACAGCGGATGTATCGCGCGATGCGGCATCATGGCCAGGGTTGGATCCACTGCGGCAACATTCTGGATTTCCAGAGGGCGACTCTGCTATGCGGATATGCTGATGGTGGGCCTCGGAGGCAGAGATGGGTTGGCAGGTCACTTCATGAATGTGGAGCATGCTTTAGAGATCCGGTCACCATTTGGGGAGGTCATCTGGCTATTCATAGCAGTTAGGGCGTTTATATAGTGGGGCGTTCAGTCGGTGAATTTTTGATTTCTCCCGCTGTGTGCTATAATTATTATATTGACCATATACCGCGCACTATTCAGGAACTATGCGAAATTGCGCTTTGCCCAGATGGCGGAAACGTCTCAAATGAGATCCGACATTGATCCCGAAGCATGGAATATACAGAGCATTGTCGCTCTGCGTAGCATGCGGGACCTGGCCTGCCATCCTGAACAGACCGCGTAGCACGATGCCTCCATAAATTGGCACAGGATGAAAAGAAATTCACTGCCCATTGAAATTCTTCTGCGAGGAGGTGCTCCTCTTCGGCCCATCTATTCATCATTGCTTTAGCTCGCAGCCAATGCAGCCGATAAACTTGAAATCTCGGCATGAACAACGGACAGGTCACACCGCACAACATGCTACTCACACCCGGACATCCAATCATGTCTCCCAATGTCCATCCCAATATCCATGCACCAAATCCACGATAGCGTTTCATCTCGAAGGCCCCTTGTATCGTGAGTGATGCCGGCAGTTTTCACATTAAGATCCTCTTCGCGCAGCTGTTTATACCTCCCGAGGAGCTCTTCATTGGCATTCAGCTGAACCATTGCCTTGCGGCATTGCCGGTAAGCTGATGCATGCCGGGAAAGTTTGGCATCCGCGGCATGCACTTTACCCCACACTCGTGTAGTTGCGTCGTAACTCTTGGCATGCCGCACCTGTGTCCGAAAGAGCACTGCTTTCTCAGCTACAGCGACGCGAATCTCGTGCAGCGCATCGTTTGCTTGGCCTACTCTTAGATGCAGCTCGCACTCCATCAGCCGCTCGATTCCGAGGCTCTTGCACGCCTCTCTACCGAGCAAGGAAGGGAGCGGCAGCGGTGCTCGATCCGGTCTGGAATCCGCAAGCATGGCTTGCAATTCGTCGTCTTGCTCATCATCTTCGCCTTCCACTTCTGGCATGCCTTCCGTAGAGTCTTCTTGATTCAGCGAAGATGCGTCTGATTGGCTCCAGGATGGGTACCCGCGCGCAAGGCTGTCACCAAGGTGTACTGATGCCTGGGAAAGGAAACTTTCGATTTCAGCAATTAGCCGATCCGCCCGTCTCGCAATTGCAAGCCTCTGAATATCTGTCGAATGGCGCCCGACCTTTCGTATCTCTCTCGCAAGGTCGGCCTGTGCATCCTGCAATTTGATGCCTTGCGCAAGCCAAGTGATTCCCCCGGCGCGTAGATCATTACATCGTGGCTCTGACTGGAGCATCTGCAGCTCAACAGCCTGGATGCTTGGCGCTGCGGGTGTATCCATTTATGAGCATCCAGAATATCAGATGGTCACAAATGGCCCACCCTTCTTTATTTGCAGTTGAAATATATCCATGGCCGACGGGTCGACAAGTCGCCGTTCCATAGCCATTTGAGATTGCTCGGTCCATTCTTCCCGCTGTTGTTCAGATACTGTGGAGTCCAACGCCTCAAACATTGTCTTCGCGGAGGCTGCTGATCGTTTTGCAGCCTTCAGTTTATTCTTGAGGCTGTTGGCTACCAATCTCCACAATTATGGCATTTCGCAGTCGAAGTTCAAGCTAGCTACTCACACATTCGGATCATCTTCATGAAATTCGAGTCATTCATTTGAAAGTCGAGGAGCTCTTGGCGGTGCGGTGCCGACATTCCTCGTGCTGATCCAGATACGACATTCAACATGGACCAGAGCGTCTCTATAATCTCTCCATCCACCCATCCGGCACCTTGGATATATAGCGGGGCATAGCGCGCGAAGCACTCCGGCCGATGACCATGGACATGCCAAATTCCGATCCCGGGGGTGATATCCAGCATCTGCGGCATCTTCAAAAACGCTGATTTCTCGAGACGCATCTGAAGCTTCTTCATGTATGAGCAATTTATGTCATAAAATAGAATTGCCTTCGAGATGCCTTCCGCGTTGTACCCGAGTGCGTTCACAAGAGAGTAGTCCATATTCACCTGTCTGAATTATTCATCGGCCTAGTGTTACATCTGGGTAAGATGCTTCGCACCGTTCGCCCTTTTGAAAGTCAACTACGGAATGCGGGACAAAGCACCCGTGTCTTGCGCAAGCTGTCCCACCGATCCCGGTTGACTCTAACTTACCGCGGCTTGTGTTCGCTTGATTAACAGCCCGGTGGTTGTTACATGCTGACCGCTAAGTGGTAAGGCAAGCATCAGCACCTACCAGGAGCCACGAGGTCTTAGTCACCTCAACTGGATGATTTGTAGCGTTCAGATATGCGTGATAGTCTGGCCGCGTCACCATGTAGCCGCGCCCATCCATCAGCCAAACTTGATCCTCCGGTCTTTTTTCGTGCATATGCTCGGCTTTGAAATTGCCGTCCATGACATATGTTCTCGTATATTTCCAACTGCGCAAGGACATTCAGCATGCCTCATTCTGGAGGGAAAGCCTGACATACTCTTTAAGGTCATCCGAGGATGGGTGCGTGTTGATTCCAGGCTGCGGGTATGCCGGGCAGAATAAGACTAACTTTCCCGCTCCTGGATCCTCCTGACAATGTCCAAACCCTCCCCATTTCAGCAGCTTTAAATATCTCCATTGGCGAGCAACCCGCAGGAGCTCGCGGTAGCGATCCTAAGCTTTGATCAGCTGCTAGAATTTGGAGCGGATCTCGGAAATTACTGGAACGGCATGTGGAAAAACATTTGACGTGATACGTCGCAATTTTGCGAAGTAATTCATGCCTGACGTTCCACATTCTAAATTGTCCCGGATAAAATCATCGAGCACCGCAAAAGTGAATATGGTTTTTGGCCGAAGAATAGTTGCCGGAAACAGCTTGCTTGACAGTAATTGCAGATGAGGGGCCGAGGAGTCTGGACAGCAGCAATAATTTATCGTCATGAAATGCACTCCTGTCACATCGACAATAATGACATAGTCATGATGCGACGGCGGACGAAGGTGAACCGGCGGCCCGTCAATATCAACCCATTCATCAGCGAATGGATTTGGCTCCGCTGCCTCTTCCCGAGGATGCGTAGTTCTTGAGGGACACGCATTGCCTCCATGCCCGAGGTTCAGCTGAAACCCTACCTGACAAGACATGAGTGAAGAGGTGGAGAGATACATGCAGTAGCATACCAGGTTTAATGAACTATCATCGAAAAATGTTCCTGTCCATTGCTGCACGCGATGGAAAGGATGATGCTGATGCTCATTCCGAGTGCAAGAGGTGCACAGCAGAGGCTGTGCAAAGCAATCCGAACATCGGTAAACTCCATCAGCACCACACCTGGAGCAATGCCGAGGATCCGGAGGGGCCTCCAGGTCAAGTAGAACTTGAAGATATTCATCCTTTTCATCAACCCACTCTCGTAGATAGTCATTTGCACTCTACAGTGATAACCAATGAGCGATGCATCTGACCATCAGTTGTGTATCATATTCACTTTCTTACGGGGTAAGCGCAATGGCGGTATTGGCTCATGGACACCGCCCAGGTAGTCCCCAAAGGTAGAGTCATCTAATCCAAATTGTTCCTGTTGCTTGTCAGGGGATGGTGTACTTGGTTTTGAATTTCGCCTTGGAGTGCTAGCGTGATTCTCAGGAATTTTCACTAAACGTGCACTTTGCCTTCTTGGGGTATTCTTTGACACCCAGGTGACATGGGTTATGCGGGAAGTGTTGACTTTCCTCTTTGAACCTCTAGGCATATTGAAAGTGAAGATGAAAGTGAAACGGTGTGCAGATTCCACAAGCACAGCTCAAGCATTCCCCATAATCCATCCTCATGGCCTCAGCGCCATGCACTGTGAATGACACACATTTGGCAAAATTGCCCACGTAATATGGGAGGTGAGTCATCCAAATCACTTGCATGTGGCACCATAACCGACGCTTCGCCCTTGGCTAATTCGGCTTGTGGGTCAAAATTTGGTCATAGAGTCTCCCGCTAATCCAAAGCGGTCGGCAAGTTTCCAGAGGCAATGGCACCGGTGATGTTCGCGGCATATCAAATTTTCAGGGGACTGGGAAACTTGGCACATTGCAGGGGTGTGTGCCGGCCTGGTGTTAGTTGGGTGAATTTTTACTCACCGACGAAAACCAACCATGTCCGACACTGAGTCCAACTACGCCAGAACTGTATATCAGGAATCTGATGATGATGCTTCAGACATTGACCATGGTGACGAAGATACTCTCCCTGAGCTCCCCTCCAACAATGCAGGAAAAGGAGAGGAACAAGGTGTGTAAGCGTTCATCCATTTGCGCATCCAACCGTGACAAATTTGCGCCAATACAGGCCCTAGTCCTGCAAGGATTCCCTGCGAGCAAAGCCCATCATCTGGTGATTCCAATGCTGCGAATGATGTTGCAGGCCCAGAGTCACTTCCAAAACGTACCATGCCGGACAATGACGCAGGGCAAACGGGGCCTCAGAAAGCTCCGAGTGCTGATTGCAATACCGAGAGCTGTGCACAACATACGGCCCAAGATGCTACCGAAGGGTCCGGTATTCCTGAACAAGTCCTCGGTGTCCTTGAAGACCGATGGTTGGCATGGAGGAAGGCCAGTGCAAAGGAGCGAAAGGCGCATTGGAGAGATATTTGCGATGAGATCAAGGCATTTGCGCTGCCGGAGCACAAGGGGCTCAAGGGGGCTGCCTGGAAGGCAAAGTTGGAAGTAAGTGAACTGGCTTGCCAATTGCTACATTTACTAACGAAACAAGGTATACCTCACCTGGATGCACAACAAAGGCCGAACATCTGGCGGTAGTCGAAAGAGGCGCGTGAAAACTTCGGCAAAAGATTGGACTGCTAGACGGGTGCTCCTTCACAAGCATAAAGAGACGGTGAAGAAAATAATTGTGGATGAACTGGGTGGAATTCCGGGCGCCCCTAATATCGAAAAATACCAGCCAGCAGTTACGCGGCTAATTCAACGCCTTCCGGCCAGCGCTGTGGACGACGCGAAGCATGTTGCCATGCAATGGAATAATAAGGGATCCCCCCCAGAGCAGCAAATTCGGTAACTAACTAACAGAGATGCATTGCGAACAGCCTTCTCACGCGTTTTCCGGTAGCTTTGCAAACAAGGGGGCATACCGAGCGATGAAGGAATTCGCTCAGGAGATGTGGAAGAAAGGCGGAATGAGAATTCTTGTCCTATCTGGACACAAGGACGACGGGGACAGTCTATATTCTCAGATGTGAGTCGTCAACAAGCCAATAGCCTACTCATTTTACGTATGTTGCTCCCAGATATGATTTCAATGCCGATATTGCGGATGGTCCGGAATTTGAGGAGGGCGACAAGATCTTTCGGACATTCGACAAGTGGCTTGAAAAGTGTTTCCCCGAGAAGGAAGCCGAAGGGACGACCGAGGGTGTCGAACGAAGTGTCGAGGAAGGTGATGATACCGAAAATGCCTCTGGTGGACAAGGCGATGGTGGGAAGGAGGCCAATGAGGGCGGTGCCGCGAAATCTAAGGCGGGACAGCAGAAGAGGAAGAGTCGATCCGTGACCAGGAACCGCGAGGAGGCGATAAAGCTTGTCAAAAATGCCGAAGGCAAGATATGGATTCCAGACATCAAAGAGGCGACACAGGATGAGTTGCAGGGTATGGTGCGCGGTTTTTTAACCGCTCACTACCATGCGTTACTTTTTGTTTATCATGCGCCCAGAGCCTGACTAGGTTTTATCATAGGGGATGTATCCGGAAATCCAAAAGCCGTCCCTCCGTTCAAAAAACTCTACGACATCCAGCACCACCTGATCAAGATCACCTATTTACCTGTTGGTTTCACGTTCCACGGTGACCCGAGTCACATGAGTACCGAGAATGCCACGCGATTTCTCAAACACATTCGTAAAAGGCAAAAACGGCATCCCGATGACATTTTCGCCTTTCGACATTGGGTCGATACCAAGGGGAATCTTCGTGACCCTGTTGGAGCCGAGGAACGTGGAGATGATGCTGATGAAGACAACAGGATGACCGACAACGAACCAGAGGACGGCGGAGATGTGGATGAAGAAAACAGGGAAGATTGCGCCGTCGACGCAGGATCTCCCATCCTCAACTATACCGAACACCGGGATGATCACAGCCCTGCTCCGCGGCATGAAATGCTCAGGAACGATGGCTCTGTTGGCCCAAGTGCTGCGCGGAAGACTCCGGAGGGTGGGGGAGCAGCCAGAGGTTCAGAGGTGACCGAAGACAGCCGATCCGCGGAAAACCGCCCGCATGATGGAGAGGTGGCATCGGTAGATGTGCCAAGCGACGCAGGCGGTATCGCAGCATCTGAGCGGCCCCAATCTCAATCACCCTGCCCAGATATCGCCCAGGACCCTACTCCAAAGGAACCGGCGTCTCATAGCGGCCCGACAATTAGCAGGCGGGGCGACGGTCCGCCTGTGGAGCATTCGCGTGCGGAATCTGGCAGGGATGCTGCAGATCCGGAGCCCGCCATGGCGCAGAGCCCCATAGCAACCGAAGACCGCGAAGGGAGCAGGGTCGAGGTTTCCCGGATGCCCGAGGCAACTGCGGTAAATCCCCCTAGATCCCCCACCGGCGAAGCGGCCCGCGTCATGGAGCAAGGCAATACGGCCGCGGTCGAAACAAACCGCATTGCCGCGATGGCCGGCAAAAAGGGCGAAAGCGGATCAATCCCAGCGAGCAAAACGGCAAATTCGAACGCAAAGGATCCCAAGGCTCACGCGCCAACCCAAGATGGTGCTGGTCGGCGGAACACCCCATACGAGCCAGATAGAGATCAAATGCCAAAACAGAAACCGACGCGGAATGCGAATGTGATAGCGGGGCTCAATCCGAGCGATATTCCGCTGAATGCAACCGCTCACGGTAAGCAGCATCACGCTGTTCGCAGATCCAAGGCTGCCCAACCTCAGGCGCGTGCGATGCTGCTCGGAATTGGCGATGCATATCTTATAAATTATCGTTTTTAGAGCCAGAACGAAGCTGCTTCTGGGTGCGATATCGCTGGCACCGAAGAGGCCCGCATTCCAGCTGATGTGGCGCGGACAATGCCGCGAATTCGTGCCGAGGGAAGTACCCCACATTCCAAATCCAACGGGTGCTCAAAAGAACCGCCAAACGCTGCAGTCAGGCTATCTAAAAACAAGGAGAAAACGCACAGACAGTCCGAATCGCAGAAAGGTTTGTGCCATAATAAAAATCCTGTTTGATGCTCATTCGATGGCGTTGAACAGATGTGAGTGGCGGGGATATGCAGCAAGAATCCGCCCACCGGGCGTACCGCGAAGTTCCTGTTCTTACCGTACCTGATGTTCCTCAAGCGAACGGGGGGGAAAGGTTAAATGCAGCAAATTCAAACAAACCGCTAAAGTCAGCGATGAAGAAAGTGACGGCTGTTGAGCGACATGAATATACTGCGGAGGCGGCCGCCGATGCAACAATGCTGCCAGAGACACCAAGACGCTCGGGGAGGGTAAGGCGGGCTCCACCACCTCGTGATGCCGATGTGGACATTCCGGTAATTCGAGGGGGAAAGAGAAAGTCAGATGGTTCCGGTACTGGCCTGAGCAAGAGGACCCGCCTTGAATAAATTAGCTTCGCGCCCGCCTTTGTTTGCGAAAAACCAAAGTTTTGATTCGCATGGATATACATTCGCGTTATACATATATACATCTTTTGTCCGTGCCAACTCGGATGATATTGAGGAGATGGGGGAATGTTTGCGGCGCTGCCGGATATCGCCTATCTAAGACTCGACTCCCGCCATCCGATCCGCCTCATCCGCGTCATCTGTGCCTAAAGGAACCTGTTGCAAAGGTTCTGTTGAGTTGATCGACGTGGGGAGTATCTGCAAATCGTGGGAGGTGTCGCCTGCTGCTGGCAAAGGTGCGGGCGATTCGTTTGCCGAAGTCGGGCCATCTTGCGAGCCATTACCGCGGGCGACCGCTCCGCTCTCCGTCAGTTTACCCGCGGCAACTGCCGCCGCACGAATGCCGCGCAGGGCCGGTTCTTTTTCCTCGCAAGCGCGTTCATCGGTCTGCGAGATCGCAAGCGCGTTCATCGGTCTGCGAGATCGCAGGCGATGCAGCAGCGTCCGGCATCTCCTCATCGCGCGGCTGCTTAGCCTCAGCGCCGGTAGCTTCAATCCCAGCCTCCGCATTCTCAACACGGCCGCTGGTAAATGGTGTGGGGGAATTTGCCTCTTCTCCAGATACAAGCGGTGCATCCGCCATCTTGCTATCGCCTGACCGATCTGCAAACGATCCCTCCGATAGGTCCCTTGACGATGCGGAAGCAGACCTTAATTGGACATGGCTGCTCTGACATTCGTCGTTGAAGAGCCCTTTTAAGCGCGCGTCTGGCTGTTCAACTGTGACGGCCAGATTCACCGCTGGCTGCCCGACGTTCTCATCGGTTGATGCGTCGCCAGGCATTTCACAAGGAGAATTCGGAGGCGGGGCGGTAAGGAAGAGAGGCGCGCGACAGCTGATCGCACGGGGTGTTGGTGAGGAATTACCTGGCTCCGGTCCTCGGTTGGATGGGGGGGTTGTCGGTGGCGATTTCGAGCCGCTTGAGTCCAAGATCACTCTGGCAGGATGGGTTTGGCGAGGGCTGGCGTGACCAGAGGGGCCAGGAAATGGGTAGGATAGGCGGGAACCATCGAATCCTGGTAACCGCTCCTTGATGATATCTGCGAGGGTAATCAGCCCGCTCTCCATCTGCTCAATTCTCCTAAGCAGTGTGGTATTATCTTTGGAGCCGCGCAAACGGTTCTCCACGTCCTCTACCCTTCTACGCAATGCTGAGTTGTCTTTGGAGACCTTGCGATATAGCTTCTGGAGGTCTTCGTAGCCGAGATCTTCATCATGAATCTCGCCGGTTGGTACGTTGCTATCTGGTGCGTCGGCACCTGTCGCATTGTTATCACCCCCTCCTAATGGGCTTCCAGGACCGGGCATGATCTCCCGACGGACGTTGCGACCTTTCCTTGTAATGACGACGGCGTCCAGAACAGATGCATTGGCTGCTGGTTTGGTGCCTTGATCCGGTCAGCCCCGGTGCATGGTATGACCTGACGTCCCACTTACCCGCGATGCCCGTCGCTGCGGACAAGCCGGCTTTCGATACCTTTGCCCTTTCTCCAGCCGCCTCTCCAGGTTTCCGGAATGGCTGTATTGCAGCTCGCTCTTGGTAAGGAACGAACACCGTCGCAGTTGGAACGGGTTTGTCTGCCTTTTTTGCCGCATTGCGAGGCCTCTTTGGTGCTGGAGCAGGGGTGGCGCGATCCGAGCCAGCGGTGCTGGATGGCTCTGGGGACGGGGATGCCTGCCTTTTGCGTCGGCTTGGTGTCTTTGCGGGGGGAGCTGGGCTCTTTTGACGAGGAGGGTGCCGTTTCGGACGGCCTGGTGTCGTTGGAGTCGCATCCGGTTGGCACGCCCGCGATTGTGAACGGCCGCGCGCTGGTTCGTGTTCTCCTCCTTGGTTTGAATGGTTGCACCTGTGCTTACTTTGCCTGCATTGTACGCACGCTAATCCAGGTCTTGGAACGCATTCTTTGCCGCGCGAGACGCACGTTGTGCATGGGTCTGCGGCGCTAACTGGGGTTTGAGACGCGGGGCTTTGTTGGCGACTTGCGGACCTCAGTCGACTCTGGCCCCGCGGTTGTGATTTTTGCCGGGTGCGTGAGCGGCCACGCGATTCCTCCCCCTCGCCTGTCGAGCGATGGCCGTCGGTGGAAATCAGCTGCTCTTCCCTGCGGGCGGACGCTTGACGGGTGGCTCTTCTTTTTCCCTTATCGTGGAAAAGTTCATTTGGATCGGCATCGTCGCCCTCGGCATCACCAGGTTTGACGGTTCTTTGACTTCGTTGCCGTAAGTCTATGTTCGGCAGTGATTCGAGAGAGAGGGCGGTTTCCATGGGTGGTTCGCTTTCTGCAGTCGCTGGGACCTGGTGGATCGATGAGGAGGGGATGTCGCGAGGAGATTCCGCGGAATCAGATAGTATCGGAGAGTGCCGTGTCCGGATTTCTGAATTTGATGGGTCTGATGGGTCTGATGGAGCGAATACAGGTGCTCTCGTCGAGTGCGTTTGCTGGGCAGAGGATGCGGCGGCTTTGGCGGAGGAGGAGCGTGTGTTTGGGGCCGCGGCACCAGAAGGTCCACCAGAAGTGGCCGGTACAACGCCTCGGCGCGTCATCCACTCGTGATCGTGACGTGGGCTGCGAGCGTCCGACTGGATGGACCTCCAATCTGGCCATGGGTCGTTCCCGAGCCTTGCCATGTGGATATCCAACGCAATGACCCAGTTCGTTACCCACAGGCCCGGCTGGAATACGCCACGAACGATAGTCTGGACTTTGTTAGTCGGAGAATTATGTTATCATTTGCGAACGCACCAGCTGTTCCCTCATCACGCTTGTGGCATGCATCCAAGATTCCGCGCGAGCAGCTTCATCGGGTTGCCGTGCCATGATATGGTCCTTGAAGACTTGCTGCATGATTGCGACAGCATCGTCGATAGTATTTTGACGGGAGGATAGATTCATTGCGAAATGCAGAACGTTGATGGGGGGGTGGGAGAATCGGTTGCCCTCGCAAAGTTCGGACGATGCCGAACTTAGTGAGGCGGTAATTTCCCACGGCACGCTCCTGGTCTTTCCGCCCTCGGGAGCCGCGCTTTCGTTGCACGCAACCTATGGAGAAAGAAAAACAAGTGCGGTTTCTCATCCCAGGTACTGTTGGTGCGTAGCGGCTGCATGGTTCTTCTCATCCTGTCTTTCAGCGACGCCTTCTGTGTCATCCATCGCAGACTCCGTCGGGTCGCCGGGGGAGCAATGTTTGCCCGTTTCCTCAGGTTCGTCGCACATATTATCTGCTCTACCGGCAGCACAGATGTTCCTCTATCGTATAGACCTTCACCGCCCCGCCGATTTTACACCGACACCTCCACGACACGAAGCTGCCTCGCACCAATTCGACCCGCGCGCACCTATGCGGCACCTCCAAAACGCTACCAAAGCAGATTATCAGGTGCTGCATCTCAGCGAAATGGAAATACCTTTGCCTCCGAAAGTTCCCGCACGTATCGCAGTCCTGGAATTGCAGCAAGAGGCGGATCCGCTCGAGTTTGACATCCCCTCTCCGCCGCCACTCCCACTAGCATCGGCATCGAACTCGCTGCATTGCAGCATTCATGTCGACGATATGGATGTCCCCTCACCGCCGCAGATGCCAGTGGTATCCGCGTCGTCCATCGGACAGCAAGACATGGATATTGACCCATCAGATATCCCCTCTGCTCCGCCGGTCACGCGGTCATTACACCCCCAAACAATCTACGACATGAACATAGATGATTTCGACATTCCCCCATCCCCGCCGATTCTCACCCGAGCGAAGGGGGAAGTGCAGGAGCTGAGTTGCCTCGGGTACGCGCATCATGTGCAATCGCCCCGCGCAACAACCCCACGGATGCATATCAACCGGTTGCAACGTCCCCATTCTACGATTCCTGAATCCCGACTGAATATTCAGGCCTCATCGGAGATGTCCACAGTGAGCCCTCGCGGATCGCTTGAGAGGGGCATGGTGCGACGAGGCCGCATTGACAGCCTCATGCGCCAGCTGCAATTCAGTGAGTCAAATATTCACCGCGCGGCAAATCGGTCACATCCATTTTTTCAGAGCATCCAGCGATCGACCTTGTCTGCACGCGCATCGCTTATGAGGGAATAGAGGCGGACAACATTGATGAATTTGGCATGTCATTTCCTTTTCCCCTCATTAAAATTTCTGACGCATTGCCTTCAACAAGTGCTGTCAGATGCTGGCCTTCTCATCGAAGAGAATTCATCAACAAACTGGCTTACGTTGCCCGAAACGATGCATGGACGTAGGGAGGACCGCACGCGGCAGGAAACGATCAATATCGCTGCCGGGGATTTCATATTTGAAAGCCATCGTCGGAGAGTAATGATTGAGAGACAATTAGCCTTACTTCGCATTATTGATACCCTCGAGAAATGCATTTCATAATGCATGCGGTTGTATTCAGCCCCGCTTACGAAGACAGAATCTTAGGCCCGTCCATCCATAGGCTGGTCCGGAGATCCGGTCGGCATCTTCGTCGAAGGCGGGATATGTATGGGGCAGGGCCGTGAGCCGAAGGAGCCATTGCGGGCCATGCAAACGACCAGGATCTCACGTTTGAAAACTATGCAGCATTCCGCGGGTCTGTCTGCACCTTCGTCGAATATGCGCTTAAGGTACGAACGTCGGTCGACGCAGCCGCTGCGGGTGATGCGCTCGAAACGCATCTTCCATTTCAGATGTGGGCGGCATTCCACGGGCCTCTCACCATCTTTGCTGAAGGCCGGATATGCTTATGACGGGGCCGTGAGCCGACGAAGCCCTTGCGGGTTATCTCCTCAACCTCGATCTTGCGTTCACGATCTGCGGGTTATTCGACGAGGCAGCTGGCATCCCTATTTAATGCAGGATATTTTAGGGCAAGGGCATGGCTGGTGGAAGTTTTTGCGGGTCGTGTCTTCGGCTGGGATCTTTGATTTGAGATCGGTGCGGCATTCCGCGGGCCTGTCTGCGCGATGGCGGAAGGCAGGATACGCTCATTCCAGGGTTGTAAGCCGACGAAGTCCTTGCGGATCATGTCTTCGTTGAATCTTCATTTGAAGATCTGTGAGGCGGTTTCTACTTGGGGGTAGGAGCCTTAGTTGAGGGCAGAATACCTTAGGGTAGGGCCCTGACAGGTCGAAGTCTTTGCGGGCCATAGCTTCGACCTTGATCGCGAATTCGAGATCTCGGTGGCATTTTACTGCGCTGTCGGGTTCTTGGTAGCATACAGGATATACTTACGGTAGTGGTGTGAGCCGAAGAAGTCCTTGCGGATCACATCCTCGACCAAGGATTTTGCATTCGAGAGCGGGTCGGCATTGGACGGGGGTATCGGTATCGTGATCAATGGCAGGATGCGCTTGTATGACCCTGAGCCGAGCACTCTTTGCGGGTCGACGGTAAGCTACAATTCAAGATGCTGCGGAATCGCTTCTGTCCTAATCGATCTCGCGGAGCTTCAGCATTCTCTAGAAAACGAAGGGGCTGCAGCTTGTGCGAACCGGAACTATGGCCTTGCGCGCGAGCAAAGGCCGCTATCGCAACCATTTTCCCATGAATGTTGCGAGTCAGCATACGTTCCAGGGGCCCGACGCCACTGCGGGCCCCTCTGCCAGAACCAGCCGGTCTGTGCGTGTGAAGGAAAGTTAAATGGCTATCCAACCAGCCTGCTCATTTATTTCTCTGCATGGAGCCGTCCTGAGGGTAGGGCGCGTCTCTATGTGTCCGGACTGGGTGGGCCCTCGACTGCGGATGATTTCTCGGGCCTGCGAGTTAGCCACGCTGGGAACAGCTTGATCCCTGGCAACAACGATCCATCAAGCTTGCACGAAGATGTCGACGTATCGCAGCTTTCCAATTGGAGGGCCCGTTTGTTAGCCCGTTTGGCCTGCCGAATGACGCGTTAGCGCTGTATTGCGAGCCTGCCTAACGGCGCCGACCCAAACCTGCTGCCGTTTGCGGGCCCGTTGGAACATGTCGAGCTCCAATA
Organism: Strobilomyces echinocephalus; assembly: GCA_038090115.1. Classification (NCBI taxonomy): domain Eukaryota; kingdom Fungi; phylum Basidiomycota; class Agaricomycetes; order Boletales; family Boletaceae; genus Strobilomyces; species Strobilomyces echinocephalus. The sequence goes on along the minus strand of JBBPMC010000297.1, from coordinate 12,191 downwards.
TCCTCAGTTCCTCTGGCCTGGGCTAATCACTCTGGCCTGTCAGAGCCTCATCATCGTGGCATTTGGCAGGCCTCGCAGATCGCATCGGTGCGATATCTGCTATACCCCTTGGGCCCGTCTGAGGTTTACCGTCCTGCCCGCGGGTAGGCCCTGCAGATCGCGTCGACGCATTCTCCTCCGTATCCCTCGGGCCTTTCTGAGGCTCACCTGTCGTGCTTGCGGGGAGGCCCGGCGGATCACGTCGACATGCTCTCCGCTATATCCGTCGGGCCTGTCTGAGGCCGATTGCCACGCTTGCGCGCAGGCCCGCCGGATCGCATCGACGCGGTCTCTGCCATATATCCTTCGGGCCTCTCCGACACTCACCGTTGCGCCTGCATGCAGGCCCGTCAGAGCACGTCGACGCGACCTCTTCTATATCCCTCGGGCCTCTCCGAGAATCACCGTTGCACCTGCGTGCAGGCCCGGCTGATCGCGTCGGCGCATTCTCTCCCATATCCCTCAGGCCTGTCTGAGGCTCACCGCCGCGCCTGCGTGCAGCCCCGTCAGATCGCGTCGATGCGATCTCTACCATATCCCTCGGGCCTGTCTGAGGCTTACTGCATTGCCGGCGGGTAGGCCCGGCGGAGCACGTCGACGAGCTCTCTTCTATATCACCCGGGCCTTTCCGAGACTTACCGTCATGCCGGCGGACAGGCCCGTTCGCATGTGTCGCGCATATATTGCCAGCATGAATTGGGCCCGCTCGATAATGGTGAGCCGCAGCGTTAACCTCTACCTCGGCCCCGCCCGATGCTGCTGACACCCAGCTCACTGTTTGTCTGCGGGCCTTTCTTAATGCAACAGGAATTACCCTGCTGCATCCAAAGGCCGGCCCACCCATGACCATCGGGTCATTCCCCATTTTACTATTTGCCGGCCCGTGCACAGGCCTGCCTGACTGAAACTTGTTATTTTTCCACAGGCTCGTCATGGCTATCTGCACATAGTGTCTACAGTATGTGCCGTAATTAAGATTGTGGATCGAGACAAGGAGACAATAATGTTGCCTTAGAAATAAAAAACTAAACCCATTCTGGGGATAGGATCAACCTCTTGATATATACATTCGCGAGGGTTTCTACGTGCCGCCCATTGACGCTTCGAACTAATGCCCAGAGCGGATACCCATTGGGCCTTTCGCCGGTATTTTTCGCCACTCACACGTCATTCGGTTTTTCCCCCAGAGTGTGGTGTAACTCCTGCACCACTGACGCAACACAGAATATTTCCTCGGGAAGAAACACAACATCACGCTGAGCCTGAAGACTCGGACCCTGCCCCAGCTTCCTCCAGCAAGGTCTTGATACCCAAACCTCGGGGGGAGGTTTCCAGAATCAATCGAGGTGGCTATAACTTGCAGGACAAGCTCGGTTGGTCACCTGCTGAATACGAGGAGATCCGGGTCAGTATCATCGTCCGTCGCACTATTCTTACTAATGCATTGTTAGAGTTTCATCGTGCACCTCGCGCGAGAGCACCTCATGACTCGGAAGCCATGGAGCAAACAGCGTCAGGAACACCTTGAAGTAGTGTTCGCCAAGGTTAGAAAATTATCTATTCTATCCTTCACATCTAAACATAGATATACGTATGTGATCGAAGGCTAAAGAAAGATACCCGCAACTTTCGGAGTACGCTGATGATTGGGTTGTTGCCGACTTTTTAAAGATGTTCCTGAAGAATAGTTGTGGTCGTGGAGGATGACTGTATGGTATTACAAGCAGTAGATCTACCATATCAAGGAGTGCTGGTACTTTAAGAGCGAGATTCAACCACGATAATCCTGCTCATGGGCAGGAAAGCTTCAGGGGCTGGGGTGCCATTCAGCTGTTGGACGGCAACCTTATCGTCTTTAAACACCCGTGTGACCGATAAGATAGATCCTATGGGCACTCCGCCCTGCGCCCCCTCGATGACCATACACAGTGTGTTTTTCTTGACAGGACGGTACACTTTTAACCACGTTTCGGACACGGTTTCCTGCAAGAGACGTGCGCCTTTCGTACGAGCAGTGAAAAGGACTGCGATCTGACCTCGGGGGACGGGACCCTGCTCAGTGTGAAGGGGGCTGGGTACCTGGGTTTTGGCAAGTCGCCCGATATAACTGTCTCGCCCACTGGTGATTTGGAAGACCGCATGCAGGGTTTCCAGCGACTTCAGCACAGTTGGATGGAGCAAGAAACCATGTACTGGGATTCATGAGATAATTGATAGACTGAACTGGAATAACCATTACCTTTGAGTCGAGGGCTATCGACCAACTCGCGATCGCTTTCATCAACCACCCAAGGATTGGACGTAGCAGTCTGAGCGGTTTCTGCCTCGTGCTGGGGGGGGTCGGGGTCCGAAGGCGGTGGTGTCTTTTGCCTAGCAGACGCGCTTGGAATCTCAGCACGTGCAAATGCGTCGGCAATTATAAGGACTTCCTGTGGTGTCAGGGCCCTCCCCGAGAGTCTCGATCGAGAACCGCTGGGATTACTCAGAAAAGAGACGATGAGAGTAAACTATCGGCAAACTCACTGGACAACGATGCTGTCTCTGGAGCAAGTATATCGGGAGGAAGAAGCTCCCCGCAATACGGTGCACTTATCTCGTGTCAAATCAACCAAGGTCCCTCGCCATCCACGGAATTCACCATGAATGATCAACACCTCTTTCCCTAGGCAACGCTGATATTCATCACCACGACCTCGGGTAGAGAAATCATGTGCGAAGTAGGTAATAGGGAGCTGGAAAGCAGACTAACAGAGCGCACATGAGGAGAGGTGCCAACGACAATGTCCATGCGACTCACCCCTGAGCTCTCTGGTAGAGTGACCTCCAGAACTCGGCTCTCAAAATGAACCCTAGTCACCGTACCATACTTGCCCCTGTAGTCCCCTCTGATCACAACAACCGTGTCGCCTTGTTTCACGTCATAACCACGTTCGGGAGTGAACCGGAGGGCACGGCGATCGGGTGTGAATGCTACCGTATCTATCGGGACCTCGTAGTTCGTGTTATCTAGCGAGGTAAAAGTCAGAGTGCCAGCAGACCGTTCAACAGAGGCCACGATTCCAGTTCTACCAGTGTGAGGTCCACATCTGACCTCCACTGTGTCTCCAGCCTCGACCTGTTCGACGGGATTCTCCATAGCTGGGTGGTTGAGAACACCCACTGGGGCCCAGACTCTCTGATCCGGCGTATGGGATTCCAGGAGATGTTGAGAAACCCGAAACTGTAGCACGAATGAGTGAGCGTCTCGTGCCATGGAGAAACTCATTACCTCGATGTTCCCTTCGGTAACGGTAGCTTCGCCTATCTCGCAGTCGATATCAGCAATAAGACCGCATCGTCCTATGAGCTTGTGACCTGCGTTCTGGTGATTGCTGAAGGGGTCCTCAATGACTCGAACTGTATCTCCAATGCGGTACAGACGCGACAGCGAGGAAAGGGGAGTGGGATGATCTGGTCCCTCAGTTAAGCGCACTACGGCTGATTCAGTCTCTCGGTCAATGTCCAGTATGTTGCCGTGCTTCCCGAGGTATGTAGAATCGGAGATTGTGACCCGATCGCCTGTCTTCCAAAAGGTTTGATTGTACTTCTGGTATGTCGCCTTCATGAAGGCAGGATTCACCATCGAAGTAACATGAAGCATAATCTGTTGGGGCGAAGGGGCGGAGATCTGGGCGATTTGATTGATCTTCACCCTCATCAACAAAAGACCAGCGAGGAAAATTTGCTCGTTGTATCGGTAACACGGTAGACCATAGCGTGACGGTTTCGGTTGGCCGCAGTGCTCCTCAGGAGAGAAGAGACGACGGACTTGTGTGTATTGACCGATTTTTTGCTGCTCTCCGAGGGATGTCTTCGGCTTCAAGCGCCGCGGGGCCACGAGAATTTGGAGCTCTGTAGTATCGTTGCCAAAATCCAGTGCATACGCAATATCGCCCTTGTATATGCCGCATTTTGAGACGGTATACCAAGCCGGTAACGACGGAGTCGATTGTCCGAGTAGATGACCGGGAATCCGATCCTCCACGGGAATCAACGACCAACCCCGTACGCAGGAATGATGCGACAATGGCACCGTATAGAGAAAGACGTCTGGGTAAGGGGCACACACTGTTACACGCCCCGGAAGATACTTGTCGACCTTGGCATCTAACCGCAGATTCTTCCAGGCATTGACAATGTACTCAACCGAAGAGTCTTATACAAGAATGAGATGACCTGTCACAGTGATCAAGCACAAACTTACAAGGAGCAATCTTGACCGTCCAGACAGCATCGCGTGGGGTCCTTTCAGGACGTTGAGTGGCAAGTGGGTCCTGAGATGGAGGAGAACTAGATTGTCTTATCGTCGATGAAGGCTGATAGTCGGTGAGCTGATGAAGGTGGTCCGGGAGCGACAATGACTTGAAGTATTCACTCCGCTTGCCCAGGTCCTCGAAAGAGGCGAGCTCTGTCAGAAAGTTCTCCCAATATTGGATCTTAGGATTGGAGTCGTACTGGCCGTCGATTAATTCCACTAGCACGTAGTAGTCCTGAGTCCCAAGGATCCAGTCGCGAATAGAGTTCCAGATTTCGGTGGGTTCCAAAATTCTGTGGACCCCCTCCTCTTCCAGCTCGTCACCCTCTCCAAGAATGTCACGACCGGCATAATAATCGAGTTGCCTGTTGTATTCGTCGTCGTCCAGATCACCCAGGTTGGAGGGCAGAAAACGCTTTTCGATGCCGTCAATGGCCGTGAGGTAAGTGGAGGGCCCAGCACGCTCCGAGACCGGATAAATGCGTATTTGCGGGACTGCATCGTGGGGTAATGTCGCCTCCGTGTCTTCGTCTAGAACAATGAAATTATCTGCGCGGGCCGCGTTAGAGTGGTTCAAAAGATGCTGGACGAATGTACTCACCATCACTATCGTCTTCCTCTTCTACATCTGATTTCTCATCCCCAACCTGCGCCTCCACGTCCAGGAAAGAACTGACCTGCGCAAGATCTCCGTGAGATAAAGAGCATCTCAGTCAGAAAGTAACGCACGGTTCTCCGACTTCGTTTCCTATACCTTGGCCGGTCCTCGCCACTTTCGGCCTTGCGCTTACCCTTCATTGTGACGGGTATTGGAGACAGTAAACCACGAGATTGTATGTGTTCGTCTACGTAGGAAGTAGCGGCAGTAATGTCGCCGTCTTCAGAGAGGTCGAAGATACGGTTGTAGATCGTACTCCAGTCCGACGAAACGTAACGGTCCCCGAAATCTTGCATCCTGCGGTCGAATGTGACAAAGTCAATCTTCTCGGACGCCCAATCCCGAACAATGGCCCAGGCATCTGGGTCGTCCAGCAAGCCACGACCTTGAACGGGGATGATTAGCACGAATCCTTAGGGCCTGCAGCGAACACGTACTAACGACCGTACACATTGTATACCCTATGTCTGCTGGTGGCTGGAAGGAAATTTTTGTGAAGCGAGGCGTCCGCCTTTTGTAGTGCTTGCCGATTCGGCCACCACGTTCGGTGGACCACTCAGGTGGCGTCGGCCAGCCGGGTGGAGTGGGAGGTCTGAGTGCTTTACGACCCACATCTACTACATTATTTACAGAACTTCCATATTATTTACAAAGCCTCTACATACTGGGGGAGGCGACGGCGAGTGGAGTAGAGTGGAAAAGGAAAGTGTGGGAACCGCCTTCATCAAAATAGTGCACGGCGATTTTGACACGTGATGCTCTCACGTGCCAAAAATCGCTGCGCACTACTTATAACCTCAGAATTCCCACCGTAGTTTTTTCCTTCTTACACCTGCCCCTCACACACAAAGTATCTTCCCCCTACCCTCCCACCCCGTAGAGTTAGGGTACCCACATACACCGAGTAGTACTTAGTTACTTAGTATTTAATCAATGATAAACGTCAAACCCCCGAATTGATCGCAATCAAGTCGGATGATCGGTCGTTTGAGAACCTTTTCACGAGATCCAAAGCAAGTGTGCCTCACTTTCGCTTCGAGGCTAATATTGACCTGGATTCTAATATTGACCAGGGTTCGTTTCACGCCGTCGAGGGGGGCAATATAGTCTAACGTTGGTCCCCCAAATTGATCTCACAAAGTCCCAAGGAAAGGACAATTGGTCGTTCAACAAAACAATTAACCGGATCCAAACCAAGTATGCCCACCTTATTGCAGCTACGGTTGAGGGTTCATACGTCGTCGAGGGGAGGACCAGCGCGACAGGTAAGAACAATAATCTCGTTGTGCCATGAATTGAATGAACTCGTTCCGGTGCAGTTCCTCGGATCCGATTAGACCTCTCTGGCAGGCAACCCGTTGGGCTTGGGGCGAAAGGTGCGTGCGTTGATTATTGTCGACTGACAGGCTTGTTGTTCTGTTCGTTCGCCATGGAGAAGTGGGTACGTACCTTAACGCAACTCCAACGTCCCCATTTTGGTGACATGGCTCTTCCGGCTCAGGTCTCAATCGTACTTAATCCGCCTCCCCAAAAATTTCGATTGTCAAAATCAAATTTCCTACATGGGCAACATTATCAGTCGCTGGCGATCCACTCAGTCCTTCAGAGTATGTACGAATCCACACTTTAGCGATGATCTCACGTCCGTGATACAGACAAGATATCCACTCCTGTATTCCGACTTCATCTTTTCTCGTATTCTCGAGACTTGCAACTTGTCATGGTCTCAAGTGGCCTCGATTACGGTGATTACTCGGTTTTCAATCTCGTCTTCAGTCACTTATATCCAACACACTTAGAAGAAAGACGAATTCTCTAGCCTACCACCTGCCGATCAGTCTCGAACACCTTCATCCCTACAGCACCCAAAGCGCAACAGAGAGGATGATCCCTCTGTCCTCCCCCCTGCCAGACGGCCTTCCCTTGTCAAGATCACCGAAGCTGCTCATGGTTTAAAAGATGATCCTTCCGTTTTTGCGAAGCAGGTAGTTCTTACTCCGTCTTCCCTTTGTCTTCTGTCTCTCATAATATTGCCACGATTAGAAAGAAGATAAACGCTCCAGCCTACCGTTTGCCCATCAGTCTCGAACGCCTTCAGCCCTACAGCACCCAAAGTGCAACAGAGAGGATAACCCCTCCGTCCTACCCCCTCCCGAACGACCTTCTCCCGTCAAGATTACCGAAGATTACCCCTCTGGTCAGCATAGTTTAAGGGATGATCCCTCCGTTTTTGCGAAACAGGTAGCACTTGTTTAGTCTACTTCGTCTTCTATCACTAATATCCCACCGTCTACTCATCAGTCTCGAACGCCTTCAGCCCTACAGCACCCAAAGCGCAACAGAGAGGATGACCCCTCCGTCCTACCCTCTGCCAAACGACCTTCCCTTGTCAAGATCACAGAACATCTCCCCTCCGCTCGGCATGGTTTAAAGGGTGACAGCTCTGATCTTGTGAAGCAGGTCATGCTTGTTCGGTTATCACCTCGACCCTCTTGTCACTCATGTTTCACGATTAGAAGAAAGGCAAACGATATAGGCTACTGCTGCCCCATCAGTCTCGAACACACTCAACCCCGAAGCACCCAATGCACAACAGTGCAGATGATCCCTCCACTTTACTCCTTGCCAAACAATCATACCATGCCGGAATCACCCCAGAAATCACGTCTACTCAGCACGATATGAGAGAAAATATCCCTTTCGGTTTTCCTCGACCATCAGTTCAAGCGGCCGCCAAGAAGGTAGTGCGTCCCCTCATAAACTCGTCCATAAAATGTGAGATTTCTGATTCCTATTCTAAGCTCCTGAAGCGTAAGGGGGAAGATGACCTCTTGTACTTACCCTCCGCCAAGCGTATGCATCTGTTGGAACATGCACCGATCACCATCTTCATACTCCCAAATGAACTCTTACATATCATTATCAGTCTGCTCAGCGTTTCTGATCTCCACACCTGCACGCAGGTGTCCACTTTCTTCAAAAACATTGCCACTCCGCGTTATCTTACTACTATTGGCCTTCCGTCGTTAAATAACTACTGGACAACTGTCACTGAAAAGAACTGCGAAGGTATTTTAGTGTGGAGGCGTATGACGGGATTTCAACCCCCCCGAACTCTACACTGCACACTCTTCAGTGGGAATGACTCATACCTCCGCGCTTTACAGATCTTCTTCGAATCACCCCAATGCGCCAACATCCCCACTGTGTATCTCACTCTATTCAGTGACGTGTCACCGTCGTCTGTAGCCGCCCTGCTTGGCAGTATCCAAGCATCTGGGTGCCAGGAGCTCTCGTTCTGCGGCCAGTTAACCTCTTCCTCAGTGGTTCTAACCATCCCAGCATTGCCGCAAGTGCTGCCTCCTACACAACTGCAATCGTTCTCCTCCGATGGCAGTATCGTATTCCTACCCCCTGTCATCCCCTGCACAATGATCATGCTACGAAATTCACCCCTTACAGAGCTTTCGCTGAGGGACACCGCTCTCTCAAGTTCGTCCTGGTCGAAGCTACTTCGGCAACTGGAATTGCCACTACTCGAACATCTTGAGATCGATCCCCAGGCCTCGGTCCCATCGCTGTTAGCCTTCCTGAGACGCCATTCCCACATCCACACGCTCCGCATTTCGTCGTATGGCGAAGCAAAGACGCCCCATCGTTCACAACTTCCGTCTATCGGGCTCCCTGCCTTGCGGTCCTTGGGAGGCCCGTCAGAGTACCTGGTAGCGATGCTACCACTTGTCGAATGTCCTAGGGCAACCAGCCTTCATGTTACTCTGCGCCAAATCAAGCGTCGTGTCCCCCAGATCTCGAAGATCCTAGATTGTACGCAACGCCTCCCACGTCTATGTGACGTCAGCATCTCCTTCGATCATCCTTCAGCTATTCCGATCAGTGGATTAAAGATGCCCTCGCATGAAGGTCGCACCTGTGGTGCTGTTCGACTCCGGATATCTATATCCCCCTTTAACACGAAAGCAGATGAGGAGGGAGATGTTATGGTACGCGTCAAGCTGCTACGTAGGCCACCATATTGACACCGCTATTCAGATGTACTGTGCGCCATGGATGAGAGCATTTCCTGAAGCGGTAAAGGCGACGTTAGCGTTGGCTTCGACTGAGCTGTCTGCCGCTGAGACCAGGATGATACGATGCGCCTTTCAGGAGCACAGCTGTCAGGATGATCTTGAAGTGAAAATATCATCCCGCTGGTAATTCCTCGCCGTGTATGCATGTCTATACCAACTGTAAAATTGTAAGAGTACATAAAGTTCTAGTGTACGGTATGTAGCGGTGGCCCTATTTACTATCGAGAGCGACGACTGATTTACAAGTCCCTACTCCCATGTTATCGCACATCGCACTAGGACTGCATCACTCCACTCAACGGGGTATTACTACTCGCCGAACGCCACTCAGGCAAGCGCATCTTCCCTAGCCAATGTCCCACAAGCGGCCACTCGATGTCACGTGCCGGGATTGCAGCGCACTATTTATGACCAGGAAATTCGCATGAGGTTTTTTCTTTCTTTTCCACATCTTGCCATACCAAATACTGATTACGCAAAATGAAGCTCATTGCTCGTCCATTAAAAAAATCACCAAGTACGTAGTCTCTGTCTCCCTCATCACTGACCCTGGGTGTTTGTAGGTCATCTTACAATTCGATGATTCATTCATATTATCTATTGTAGGGTAAGCAATCGATAAACTTTGCACGCATAACTTGCTTACCCTATTCAGAGGTTTCATTACGAGCTTTCCTGCCTCCCAAGGCATGAAGATTGCATGGCAGAAAGTACTCCCTTCCAATGGAAAGACACTGACATCTTGCGCAAATTCCTGTTGCCATAGCGAGGCTCCGAAGTCTTTGTATAACGTGAAAGGATCTGCATCGTATTTGGTGATCGGTAGGTTTTTCCGCACCGCTAAGAAGCAGCTCTGATCATCTCCAACTGTGAAGATTTGCTCGATGACTCCTGGTACAAGGTTTCCCTTGATTTCCTCCCAGAATATGTAGCAGTCTTTCTGCGTCACTCCTCGGTTTGCATACATTCGCCCCCCTTTGCAAATACGTGGAAATGTGTTGACAGCCGTCTTATCGTCCACCTGAATGCCGATTAAGGATAGCGCTTTTTTCACTTCAGGGGCGATTACCACCTTTCGCCCTGTGCCGTGGAGCTTCCATGCTGATGTACTTTCAGTGGACGGGAAAGAGTTCAAGTCTTCTTGTGCTCCATAGCACTGTCGTACAATCTCGTTTGCCGCTCTGACGCACGTCGGGGCATCTGGATATTCCAGTATAGTTTGCACCTTTGCCGCTGCACAGAATGATATCAGCATTGTTTTCTCTAGTTCACCTATTTGGCAGGTAAGCTAAATATCTGGCTTGAGACTGTAAAATCGCACCGATTCTATAATTGGTATTTTTCTTTTGTAGAGAACCGATAATTCTTTCGAACGGGAACATCCACCATCCATGTAGGGGACCATAACAGCGGAGGAACGTGTCAAGATGTAAAGCTGCATGGTGGTTTGGCCGGATGTTGAGGTCAGGGAATATTTCTTTGAGCATCTTGAGGTACGTTTTCATGTAGTGGTGGTAGTTACGCGCGTGCTGCTCGGAAGTGACGTAGGAAGTAGCCCATTGTAGCGCTATTGCCAAGATCATCGTGCTGTGCGCCAGCTTTTCCCTTCGTATGCGTTGAGCATCGTCGTCGTTCGCGTTGTTGGACCTCCTCGAAGTCCACAGCTTGAATAGGATCACTGGTAAGTCAAACTCAATTGCCGTCCTCCATTGCTCCGCTTTGAGCTTTCCGTGTTCAGGATCCCCTAAATTAAGGGGAGGACCTCGATGCCACGATGGACGTACAATAGCATGCAGGTGAGTTTGAATGTCGTTGATTTCCTTATTCGATAGGGGTTCTGAACTCAACGGAACCCTCACATCATTCAGCCTCCCGTACTCCTGCACTAGGTCATCTCCGGGAAGTACTCCATCATCGATGCCTTGGTCGACTACCATAGGTATTACTTCTGCTGGGTTGTCTGGCACCTTGTTTGCCTATCAAAAGTTCGAGTCTCATCCACTGTTAACTTGGTGACTTTACTCACCTGCAATATACTGATTAGGTCTTTCTTCGTCGGTTTCTTATTGGGAGGTAGCAGTCCTGCGAGATTGCGTTCATCCACTAGGCAGGCAAGTGCTGCTTTATGGAATCGATTTAGCGTAGTCGTGGACGCCCCTTCGTTGAGCGACTGGCCCGCTCGCCATACTTCGCTTTCGTCAATAGGCTTGACACATGTGTGCTCGAACTTGCGAAATTTTTCGTTCGCAGGTTTGTCGATGACAATGAGATCGCGAAAGTGGTATTGCACTAACCCGAGGAATAGGTTGTGCATGCCGTCAATGACCACACAGCGGGTAGGATCCCAGTACGGTAGCCGAAGCAGCTCTGACCACCGTACTCCAGTCTGCTTAAAAATCTTATCTTGTTCCTTCTTGCTCCCCGCATCGCGCCACTGAATTGCTGCACCATAGTACTCATCAAAGGTGCGCAATCTCCATTTTTCGCAGTCGAAGTTGTCCTTTTCTGATTTAGACAGCCAGCATAAATTGCACAGGTGTTCGGCAGTAGGCCCTGCGAACCCCATGACTTTTCGGGCCGCCGGTAAGTCATTCACCGCTACTGCGATGACTGACCGTGATAAACGACCTTCAGGGTGCTCAGTAGTTCTTGTAAACCAAGTTCCGCTCTTCCACGCAGGCAAGAAGAAATCCACGAGGGGACGAAGGAAGTGATTGATCTCTTCTCTGGATGGTTCTTTTGGGCCAGGGATAATACCAAAAACGTAGAGATTCTCAGGTTTGTAACGAAGAGACGGGGGTAAGTTGAGCAGCGCCATGGCTATGGAGCCAACCGATTTTTTCTTTCCGGCCGTCTTGTTTTGGTGTGGGTTGAACCAGTCGACAGAGAGACTCCAGGCTAGCCTTAAGTCTTTCCTCGCGAGCCCGTCGATGAAAGGTTTCCCATCAGGTCCTATGATCTCGGTAATACCTGTCCCGTCCTTTATATCCCATAGCTGATGCTTGTCGTTTAGCCTCGTGCCTCGTTCCATGGCAGCCTCCATACCTGTTACGTTTTATTCTCTTTCGCACGCCTATCGGCACGTTGCTTCAGTTCGCTGGCTCTTATCTCG
>JBBPMC010000296.1:0-27374 GCA_038090115.1 Strobilomyces echinocephalus | reverse complement strand
CCTGGCCCGCCCACGTCGTCACGTTCGCATCCTTGATCTCTGCACCCGGCGCAATCATCGTCTTCGCAGTCACTGCCTGTCCAGGGTATGCCAAATAAGCAGAGAAGTCGACAGTGACGTTTGGTCGAGCGTATGTCGCCGTCGAGTTGTATATCTCGATGTTGAGGATTGCAAGCTTGGAAGGATACTCGGGGTTCTGCTGGTCCCAATACCCGTACACTGAGAGCTGGCCCGTGGAAGGGTCTCCGTCCGCGGTGGTGATGGAGGATCCGTTGATTTGTCTACCCGGGAAGATGTTGGCGGACTGGAGCGACGTCGAGCCCCCTATCAGATCCGAAACGAACAAGTACGCAGAATACGACGGAAACACTCGGACAGGACCGTTCTTGTTTTCAGCAGGGTCCCTGTGCGTGGAATGAGTGCATACAAACATGAGTCTTTTCGATACGGACCAGAGGTTGTAAAAAGCAAGCCCTTGGTGGACATATAAACTATCCAGAACTCATTGAACCATACCCACCCCTTAATTGCCTAGAGGCTTACCGTGAAACATTAATAGAGGCTGCGTAAAGCGTAGTATCAAGCTAGACTGTCAAGTTAATTTCCGCCAAATACTCGAAAAGAGAAGACGAACCAACCACATGGCTTGCCCAAAGGTGTCGCTTACATTGTTTTTGCCAGAACACGACACCGAGTTGAACTCGCCTGACAAAGAGAATGAATCTCGAGAGTCAGTTTCGCAAAAGAGCGCTGACCGATCACAAAGCTATCGGGGCCAAGCTGCGACCGAACTGCGTGGATGCGCGGCTGCCACAGGTCCAGGTACCTGCAGGAAGAGTCATTAAACAGAAAACTTCAGGAGCTGCCACTTACCGGGCGAGACGGGTGTGATTGACCTGAAGGAGTATCTATCAACGCACAGTCGACGACATGACGATTCACTAGACACACCAGATTGGGCAATGTAGCCACAGCTGCTCTCGTTGAGTCACAGACCTGAAATCGGATGAATTCGTAGCTCGAAACCGACCGGAGGCACCAACGCTGTATTGATATGTGTGTTCGCTACATGTTTTGATGGTGCGCCCGTCATCGACGCCAGCAGCGAGCGCGCTGGCACAGTCCAATTGGGCCTCTGCCTGAGAAGTGTTGTATGGCCAGAGCGGGTCGATCGCCGTGGCCCCGACTTGGAATTCTGGATAGGAGATGTCCAGCGCATTGGTTATATTCACTGACCAAGGCTGAGAACGAAAACTGAGTCCGTCATCTGTGCCTGTAAAATAGTGTGCTATGAGCCTACCTCCCAGAACATCGTGTAGTTCTGGACGTCCAACCTGAGATGATATTGGTCGGGTTCGTTTCCAACTTGTACCAAAAACATTCAGGTCAGCGCGACCATGACAAATATTGGGAACTGACTTTCGAAGCGTGAGATGACGTCCGGCCCGAGGGCTGCCCAGGCCGCCTCGGCCATGCTCAACGCGCCTGCGTAATCCAGGCTTTCCAAGTTCTTTCCGAGCTTGAGCCCAGCCCACAACCGATGGCGTGACGCGACTCACCAGCGTCATGACGATGCGAGTCCCCTCGGGGAGAAGCTTGACCGAATCCCAAAACGGAGGCCCGAGCGTCGTGTTGACCAGCGCTCCACTTCGATCGACGTAACTGTACAGCGCGACGTCTTGGTCAGGGTTCCACGTCGCCGCGTCGGCCGTGATCCCACCGATGCGTATCTCGGGTGCGACGCCCGCTCTCTCTTTGAGGTTTTGCAACAAATTTAGAGACAGCGTGTTCGGGTACGAGACGTTGCCCAGGTATTCCTCGAAAAAGGCTGTTTCGATGCTGAAACTGGCAAGAGATGGGTTCAGAGGTGGAGTCGCCCATTCGTCAGGGATCGACGCGGGGCTGCCGAGCGTCAACAACGACAAGCCTGTCCCCGTTTCTCGAGCGACAGATATGTACTGCGCTGCAGCAGTTGCAACGACGTGGAGAGCAAAAGCCAGATGCTTCATCGTGGATGAGGCGACCAACACGTCTTGTTTCTAAAATACGTTCCGTGAGGAGAGCCTCAGTGAGAATCGTCAACTGAGCTATAATTTCAACGTCCCAACAGGCTTCGACAGTAGTCTTCCGAAGTTCGACTTGGACTTTCGCATCTTGGCGTCCGGTGAGTCCGCTCCGTGCATTCTCCGCAACCATGCTTCGCCTTCCAGGAACTGGGTAGTGAGTTTGACGTGAACGCCCTTGATTACGTGACGTGTGATCCCGGTGAAGGGTGGGAATTTACACCAGCCCCTATTTGCTGAGACGCCTCAATGTCAACTGCCGACCTGCCATATTCATATCCCCGTGCGCACGAGATCCTAGAACGTTTTAGGGCTGCAGTATGGGGTTCAGAAGACAAAGCATTACAAGACAGCTGGAGTCAGGCTCGGCGCGGACCGTCGACTGTCTCGAATTCGGGGAGCATCTCGACGCGGTGCAACTGATCTCTAACTCCATTCGCATTTCAAAACTCCTCGTCGTGGAGGAATATCGTCTGGCGATGAAACATTTTGGAGTCGAAGATGGCATTTACGCAAACGGGGCCTGCATCCTTGGACAGCCAGGCATAGGTGGGATACCCCGCATACAGTCTGCGTTGACTTATCACGAGTCATAGGGAAAGCATGTTTCATCGTATACGCTGTCATTGAACGGCTTCGCGCGAGGAAACCGGTGGCCGTTCAACTCCCCTTCAACAAGCAACACTATGTCCTCTTTTCTGAAGATGGAGTCACAATTTCTGACTCTGTGCTCGACTTGGAAGCCCACCCAGGCATATGGGCGTTTTCTGACTGCAACGATCATATCGAGATCCCGATGTTCGTACGTTCGCGCGTTTCAAAATGTCGGATTTTTCAAACGACACCACCGGAGCCGCGGCGCTACAAGTGGATTCTAAAGCGGGAAGTTTATTTCTATGTCATGGACGTTTGGTCGGATGAAGAGATCTTCGATTTTGCGTCAGCGACCACGTCCATACAATGCAGCCTTCTCACTAATCTGTCCACGCAGCCACATTTCTGGGTACGAGGCGGAACGCGCGACAGATCTGATAAGGAAATGGGGGCCAGTTCCTCTTACAATCCGAATTTTATACAAGATGCACGGCCTAGAAGAATCCCACGAAATGGATGTCATCGGAGCAGCCAACGTGGCTGTTCTAGAACCAGAGACAGTCGCACGCGGATCACTCTACTGTGGGTATGACCAAAGATTGCTTGCTCTCTGCGTCATGAAACCCAAGGACAAAGATATCGGCGGGCGTGTCACTTACTGCGCGGTCATTCCTACGCAGTGGTTCGCACGCTTGATCCTTGATACAGTCGCTAGCCTAGGACCGGGGCCGTATGCCGACGAGCGGAGAGCGACGTTCTTTCAAGCCATGTCTATCCATTCCGCGGGAAGTCAGTTGTTCAAGGAGGCCATTCTCTCCCACATTGATCGCATAAAAGAAATCACCGTCCATTGGTATGACCAAGAGATGAAGTCCCCCAGAAGATCATCCTTGTTGGGCTTCAATCACCAGTAAACCTCAAAGACATGGTGCCCCATGTTCCCTCTTACTGGCTTCCAGAGCACAGTGACATCCCTGGCATCGATGGCGTCTTGGTTACTGCAAACTGCGTATACTTGTTGCAGGAGACGACCAGTGGTAAGCAGCGCCATCCTCAGGAAGGCGTGGGCAGGATATGGCAATCTGCGCCAGCGCTGCGTGTGCTACCATGGAGGCTCTTATTCATAGGTGTCGTCGATGGGAAGATCAGGGAGGTCTCGGACGCACACGCTCATATGCTGAAGTTCGGGGTTGGTGCGGAGGCTTACTTGCCGGTCGGGCGTGTCGCTATCAAGTTCCTGAGAGTTAGGGAGGTATTTCAAGAGGTTTCAGGCGGTTCTTGAGAAGCACATTGCCAAGTTGATGGAAGTTAAGTACTTTTTTCAGGTCGTCGTGTACATACATCCATGCATATATGTTCGCTACGCGTCTTGACGGTGTATCCGTCATCGGCACCAGCAGCGCAGAACCCAACTTAGAATTCTGGATAGGGGATGTCTCGGAGATGTAAGGCTGAAATGGAGAAACCCATCATCAGTACCTGCAGGGAGTGCTACCAACCCACCTCCCGGAACGCCGTGTAGTTCTGCGCGTCAAACCGAAGACGGTATTGGTTAGGTTCATTTCCAACTCGTACCAAAACGTTGGAGTCAGCGTGATACAGGGGACCGACCCCCGAAGCTTTCCAAGTTCCTTCCGAGCTCGAGACCAGCCTGGAGACCAGTCCTCAACCGGTGGCGCGACCCGGCTCGCCTAGTCTCGAAGCAGATTGCATTAATGTTGTCTCTGCCGCATCTCGGATGTCCTCGACGAGTGTAGCGATGCTGACGGTGTGGTCCATGGCTCAGAGTCGCGCGACGACGTTCTACCATGTCTACTCGATCGATCGGCGGTTCACCAATTTTCGGGCTGAGCTTGAACTTGCAAATTACGCGTTTTCTCGCGTGGCCGCTCGCTCAGCGCTCAGCCTTCAGAACGCTCGACGAATTGTACCAGTCCGTCTATCGACGGTTCTCCATCGGATATCCTCTTTTGGACGGCTGGTCACGAGTCTACGTGGATACTTGGTGGGCGATGAGACGACCATTGCTTCCCAAGCCTGGCCGCCCTGAGACCGACTGGGCGTCAGAAGATGCCTAATAAGTATAGTGACTACTACGGCTTCAACTTGAAGCTTCTTGCAAGCCCTGGCTCTTCCTAGTCTCACCACCAACGCGATGAGCGCTAAGAGGCCGATCGTTCTCGTACACGCAATCCATCCATCCAATCAAGAGACATTCAATGAAGTGGCTACCCCACGGGAGGTCGTCAAGGCCAACAAGAGATCTGGTCAGTACAAGTGCACGGCTTGTTTCACCCAGGAAGGGATCTGGACATGCAAAAGAGTGATTATATCAGACCGTGTTTCATGAACGATGAACAATGATTGATTACTTATATCGTAGTGCAAGGGCGCGTGGTACTGTTCGGAGGCATGCCAAAAGAAAGACTGGTATGCCAAATGTTTCAGAAACTGACTCGTCATCCAGTGGGACTCACCACTCCGAGTTACTTAGGCCGCATCACAAGCCATGGTGCTCCCCTTCCGAGCGTCCCAAGGGCATTCGGCACCTCGTGGAAAACTTTATTTGTAACAGCACACTCTCGCATATGCTCCAGGTCTGCGCTGCACTTGACTTGGACCTAAACGACGACGAAAAGGAGATCGGGTTTAAACATCCCTTCATGATCCATGTCGAGGTCGCAATTGAGCCCTCCGATATATGCTCTTTTGTCAAACTCTTACTCACAGACGACGCTGTTACCGAGAAGATGGGTGGGATGGTCCAACTCAACCACCTTTCTTCCGGTCTTCCAGGCAGGTCTGGATACCCACCTCTTACGGAAATGCTCGAGACGATGTGGCGCCGCGAGAGAGAGAGACTCAATGGCATCCCAGAATACCGTGATACACGCCTCGGAATGGTCGAATTTGTCAGCATCGACACCAGAATTCCCGTCACGTCACTCCTCCCCATGCTCGATGGTCTCATGAAGTTTGCAAAGGAGAAAGAGCCCTTCACGATGACTTCCGCATTCACGGGAGCAACCATTGAAAGACCCCTAATGGTTGGTACACAGTTGGAGTGAGTAGCTTGCATGTCGTCTTGTTTTTATTCGAACAATTTCGAAAAGGTTGATCAACACCCACATACGCTGCGACAAGAAGAACCAGCTAAGACTGCACACGCAGATGACAGATACGGACAAGGCGATAGTCCGAGATGCTCGGGACAGGTCGGTTACCACAGACGCAGTGGTTGCTCTCAGGCGGAAAATGGGGAGGGAATTGATCTATGCTAGCATTCTCCCACGGCTTGATGGCGTGTCTTTTGTATAACGCACCTCTCCCATTGGTTGGATTGTTTGGTTTTGTATGATATCAAGCAGAGTAGGCACGAAATGTGTAGTACATATGTAGAGCTATTGGAAGCGAATCCAGATCCAGAGTTCACAATCACCGCAAGACCCTCTGAATCCAAAAATGCTTCGCGAAAGTCTTCGGCATAGGCGGACGGTGAGCAGCGTTAACACACATCGTGCGAACAGCCGACGGATGCTCACAGACGAGGCGCATACAGACCTCGGGCTGGATGAACTGGGAAGTTTTACCGTCCAGCGGGACATGGGGTTTCGCGAGCAGCTAATGTGCGTTGTCCAATAGCGTCCTGGAAGGACCAATGTTCTTCCTCCAGTAGGCTCTGATCGAGTCGAACGGATCGGTAAAGCCAACCGCCGGCAGGCAACATCAAGCAGATACCGAGCTTTGATATGATCTAGTACGCGAATACCCTGCTCGTCTCGTCAATACAACAATAATTCAACAGCGGCCATACCCATGCAGACCTGTGAATGTATCCACTCAGAGTGGTCCTGTTGCGTCTCACACAGGTAATCATTTTCTTCGCTCAACCTGGTGTTGAAATTGGCTTGATAATTGGAAATAGTATCTCGCGCCTCTGCCAGCTGCGCATCATCTTGTTTCGTGAGTTCGACAACTTGCCGCTTCGTTCCATCGTTATCCTTCTCGGCGTCGTCGACTTTCCGCTTCAATTTATCCTCTCCGGCGTCGTCGACTTGCAATTCATCATCGTCCTTGTCGGATTTATATCTAAATTCGTCATTCTCCTCCTCGAGGCGCTCGACTTGATGTACCCTTCTAGGTCGCGGACTTCCTGCCTCAATTCATTGTTATCCAACTCGAGGCTGTCGACTTGCCGCTTCAATCCATCGTTCTCCTGCTCGAGGTCGCAGACCCGAGAGGAGCATGATCTGACCTAGTGCTTCTTGTCCAACAGGGGACTGTGTGGTAGGAATGGAAGCACCGCCATGTTGGCTGGGAGTGCTCCTTCGAGTGATTAGGGGGGGACCAGGGAACTAGGATGATGGTACTTGCGAGTCGGATGCCAGCTTATTACCGTCCAGGAAAGTTTGCGTGTCTGAAGGAAGATCCCGCTGGCCTTTTCGTATAGAATGCTCGACGAAGCAGAAAGTGAGAGAGCTAGAGGCGACGTTGGACGTTAGGGAAACTTCGGTAGTAGCGGATCAGTCAGATCAGTCTCATTCACGATGTTTGCGGACGGCTCTGACAGAGGGAACCTGCAAACAAGACTGGATGGACAATTCATGAGTGACGTAACCAGCAGGGAATGGAGAAATCGCGCCAAAAGCTCTGGGACCACATTCGTGGTTGGAAGTAAGATGGAATTGATGAAGCAACGATGTAATAGGCAGCACTTTTCGGGAGCAGTAGGAATCCACGTTGAACTTGAGCCGCACCCGGCCGAGAAGCCGAGTTAGTAAGCTCAGTAAGCTCAGACAGCCGTTCGGCTGCCCCACCGCGCCAGTGGTCACCCTCGCCTCATCTTTTCGGGCGCTACCGCTCGTTCCACACCTCTGCCGTCGCCCGAAAGCTCACTTGCCGCTCGTTCGACTCCCCCGCCGCCGCCACGTCGCCCCCACCGCCCGTTCAACGCCGGCGCTTCTTTTCCGAGCCCAAGCCCGACCGCTCGTCTGTTGCGTCTTCCTTGTCTCGTCCACCGGCGACTCATGTCGCTGGTCGGTAGCATGGTCTCCTCCACTAGAAGGGTACAACCTTGACGAGCAAAACGCGTGAAACAAGACGAAGGGTGGCCGGACTGGGTGCGAAGCACCCAGTCCATAGTCTGTGTGCGAGGGAGGGTATCGGGCGGTCCATCCGCATGCCTCGTCCGTCTGACACCCCTCTCCGAGGATTAGGGTCGGGCGACGCCGTTAGCGTCTACAGTACGAGTAGGGGCGGGTAAGGGAGAACGGGGGTAGGGGCGGTTTCGAGCCTGCGAAAGCTCTCGTCAGGGGGCTACCGCTACCCCGACCGCTTCCCATCCGAAGCCGTTTAGGGGATCAGCTACCAGTCTAAGCCGCTACCGGTGGAGTAGGCCTATGCGGAGGGTAGGAACCCAAGGCGCGACCATCGGCTGGATTGGTTGGGTAGTGGGGAAATGCGAGTGGGGGGTGGGGAAGCTTCCGACCCGGCGCAGGGGCCTGATAAGCAATCACCTACAGGCACTGGACCAGAGGGGCACCCTTTCGGGAATTAAGCCCGTCGGGATTTATGTCGCTGCCATGCGGTACCCACGGAAGAACCAACTTCCGTGGGGCCCTCCTCACCATCGGGCTAAGCCGATTCACGTGGAGTGACACAGACACCGAGCATGGGCTCTTCGGGATGATCCGATTCAGTTCATTCGCGATTGCATCAGGTTCATATCAGGTTCATTCACCAAGGCGTGATCGTGGCGAGTGGCTGGTGGTGAGTTCCGCTGACGTCGGCGGGCGTCGTGTTCATTCGAATCAGATTGCTGCGCCCTTGACCACGCGGAGAACGGCACGACAAGCGCGGACCGGGTCATGGCGTGACACAGGATAAAGGCGGTACGTGCGGGACGCCGCACGGGTCTAAGAACGAGCGACTTGCGTCCTTCTGCCACGGGTCGCCCGCAGCCGGAGGTCCTGATCGAGCGGCGCAGCAAGAGGACGCATGTTTCCGTCGGAGACCGACGACGGGCTACGACCGGCCTGCCGAGGCGCGGGTGCCTCGGGGACGTTCCCTGGCTCGCTGCAATCGCGAGGACGGGTCTGGATCGGCCCTGGAGTCGAATGAAGAGGCATGAGGCATGATCGGTGGCGCGGGGCACAGGGGACTTTGGGCGAGCCCGGAATGGGACGAGGGTGAGGTCGGGCGACATGGTCATACGCCATCGTCTTTGGTTGACCCGTGCTCGACGATGGACGCGACGCGCGCGGTGGTTGGTCGGTTGCTTCTTTTTTTCTGCCCGTCGTGGGCCCGGGGTGGTCGTTTGTTGCAGCGACGTGCCAGTCATTTGGCGCTTCTCTCCGACCCAATAGAGAAAAGGGATGACGAGGCACGGCGTCGAGTGACGTGATCAGAGAACACACGCGAGAGACCTTCAACCGTGGGTGTACTCGAGCGTGGAGGCTCGTGTGCCATCTGCGTTGGTCCACATCGGCGGGTGCCCATGCAAGGCCCGACTGAGAAACGGCGATAAGAACAGATCATTGAAAGATTGGGGTTCTCTGGACTTGGCATAGGGTTGAGAGACCCTGGCAGTCAACGAACTTGGACTCGGAGTTGAGGGCTGCATAGCCAGCCCGCTCAACAACCAGTCCTGGGTCCGCATCTACTGGCTCGCTCCCACCCTCATCTACGCAGCCACTTTCGCCCTCGCCGTCAAGCACTCCATCAAGACCGTCGAAGCCATCCATCCTCTGCGCCTCATGCTCCGCGACAACCTCAACCTCTACGGCGTCATCCTCCTCGTCAACTTCGTCAACGTCCTCTTCTACTTCATCATGCGTCCCACGGACAACACGGACCCGATCAAGACCATCGTGGCTAGCTTGGCCGGCGTCCTCACCGCCACCATGAGTATGCACATTATACTCGGCGTCAAGAGGGATCTAGCGGTGCGAGTGGCAGTCTCAGCACGATGGGCGGCCAACGCGGGCACGGCGCCCTGACGTATACCATCAAAACAACATGACTACCCAGAGCAAGGGCGTCCCCGAAGTCCGCGACCCCAAGGAAGGGGGGACAAGCACTCGGACGGCATCGCAGGAGGCGACGCCAAAGTTATACTTCTCATCGTGCGAGAGGACAAATCTGACATGGATGCCTCGGCCATCGGCGTGCAGATAACCGTCGGTCACTAGGTGGCTCACGACGAAACTTTCTTGGTTTTCAGCAAACGTGTCTGATGGACTCGTTTACTTCCTTTTCTGGTTCGTCTTTGCGGTCTATCTGTGCCTCACTAATTCTGTCGCTAGTACGGCATCTTATTCGATGTCTGGTGGCCGAGCAATAAATTCAAGGCGACACGCCGGTTCTGCTATGTGCAGTTCACATCGCCAGTAAGATTGTTCAGTTCATTGGTTGTTCATTCAACGATTGACTCGATATGCAGGCCTCAGCAGAAAGAGCGCTCGAGTTACATGGTCGTGAACTCGAGCCAGAACTGAAGAAGAGACGAATAGCAGTGACCATTGCAGATACGCGGGTGCGGTCGAAGAGTAGATATTTTACGAGAGAGACCTGGAACAGATTGATCGTTGGTGTGTAACAGAGAAGGCTGGGAAGAAAGTGGGCTGGGTCTACGTGCAGAAACTCGTAACCGCACCGTTCACATCCGCAACCTGGCGCTGGACACACAGGAGGGCCCCTCCTGCAATAGGCACTCGAGAAATATGTGGCGGTGAAACGTACCGAGTTCTTTGCCGACATTGGTGAAGCAACGGTCGAGCTAGCCAACGCTGCGATGAGATTTTACAGCTACGAACATCGAGGAATGTATTGGCTGACGAATGCGATTAGAACGCGGGCAAGCTGTTACTACGACCGGAGCCCTCAGTGACGATGTGCAGTGGTTGTCGGATGGCGTATAAGGAAACGGGATGGTTGGACGAAGCGGCTCAGTCGTCCTCGAGAGGTGGGTTCCCGCCGAGTTCGCAAGACATCACGACTTGTACAAGAGTGGAGAATGTAGCATGGCGGCGCTCCTCATGTGTTACATTACTGTTGTAGTCAAAAATCTACATCTGTCTTGAGATCGGTATGGCATCAATTCAGCCTGAACACAGGATACTATGCAAACTATACCTCGTTTTCGAATTCAATAAACGCGAAGCCTTTTGCCTGGCCGTTCTTGTCCTCTGCGAGACGGGTTTCCTCGATGTGCCCATACTACTACACGGATTTCTCGAACCCATGCCAGTAAATCAGGGTGATGGGCTCACCCTCGAAAACACCCCTCGAGATTTTCTTTATTGATGAATTTACTGGTGGCCGTCTTACATAATGCCCATCCATGGTCACGGTAGCCTTCTAGCCTAACACCAAGAATCCGACCAATTTGATTCACTCACCCTGGCCAGAGGAATACTCACTCTCAACGTCACCGAGCTGATCTGAATTTCCAGGATTGATGTGGAGCTGACCATGTTATCTCAGATCTGTGCTCCAACAGGCTATGACCTCGTAATTTCTCTGCTTCTTGGCGCCACACATGTAAGTATTATTATTATGCTCTTCTGCACCTTTGCATGCTGTCTTATAGCCACTGGGTCGCGGAAAAACCTGGCCATTGATGACTTTCGATTGGTTCATGAATCATGCAGAAGGAGATCCATGGCGCGATACGAAACTGAAATGCGCATTGATACCTATCCGAAACACCGCCGAATAACCATGTTTCTGCCAGTAACTGGGTAGATCTCTATAATCCTGTTACTGGTGCTTGATCTTGATGGCTTTAGTAGCTCGATATCTTCCTGGATGCCATGTTTCGAACCTTTTCTTCCCATGTAACTATGTCATGTCACTGAAACCCATGGTGAGGCTGTTAGCTCGAAAGAAATCCAAAGACATAATTGACCCGATGGGTATCGTTCGGTAGCGTCGTGCGATCGCATGGTATGCTGTTATCAAGAGTAGCCTTGGATTAACCGTACAGAAAGAAGCAAGGCGCAGGTGAAGGGCCCCCTGCAAGCACCTTGAAGAAGAGATGAGATACGTGGAATGAAACCAAGAGAAACCAGGTGTGGGCGAAGGGCGCCCTGAAAGCACCCTGAAGAGACGAGGAATGAAAACATGTGATGAAACCGAGGGAAATCGGAACCGAGAGACTTCACTAGGAACCTAGCCACGGATGCGTAATAGATAGGTCATTATTATCTGGAAAGGACTAGCGTACCTTGATTGCGCTCGACGGCGACCTCGACGTATGAAATGGAGAGATAGATCATTGTCCTGAACGCCTCCTTGACTTCGAACCGAACCTGAACCAGAGCTGAGAGCTCCATCCGACTTTTCACTCTGAGGTAAGCCTCCATCAACCTGGTCTGGATCGCCCGCCCATGTTCATCCCGGAGAGCGCGGTGCGTGCTCTAGACCTGGGGTGCAAATGTGACCAGGTGTACGGGTGGTCTGACGGGCATGCGAGGTCTTCCACGAAGTGAGCCCCGGCCCCAGAGGACGTGCGCGTAGGTGCCTGCCACGACCACTCTGTGCACGTCGATCTTGATGCCGAGATCGCGAAGTGGTGTCATCGGATCAGTGCGTAGTAGTACTCGCCGAGGGCGTAGAACAGGGATGGTGCGCGAGGCAATAGAGTATGGCACGAGACACGGTGATCGCACACACGTCGACAGTTCTGCATGTGTGAGCAGCCTATACCGAAGTCAGCGTCGAGACGAGACGGAAGGACAGACAAACCGTACTTGGATAATACGGTCTTCGTTGACTGCCACGTCGCTCCCTGCCCTCGACTCGTCGCAGGTCAAGCCTGGCCGTGTCCTGGCCGTGATCAGAGGTCCTGCGGCACCGACATCAGGTAGCAAGTTGTGGCGCGATAAGGTGACTGGCCGGAGTCGTGGGATCGTTGCTCGAGCGTGATAGCCTGGTCGCCACGACAAGACACTCTGAAGACGGGCACGTCCTTGAAGGTGTGCTGGAGAAGAGACGAGCGCGACGATGGGATATGTCCGTCGACCACGAGCTCTCCATCTACCATGTAGTAGTGATGGGACGTCAGCGCTCGGCCTGCCTGCCTCCACGGAGTCAGACTCCCGAGATGCAGACACGTACGATCCAAGGTACAATCGTATTTTTTCATTCGATCTGGCGCTTCGCTATCTTGGATTCCGAACCGCAAGACAGTAGTCGAGTCGACATGCTCCACGAAAGCGAGCGATGATGTTTTAAGCCCAGCCTAACATTTACCCTCTTCAAGTTGCCCATGGGGCGCGAGGTGGCCGATGTTCTCGAACTTGGATTCATAGAGGTCGGTTTACCACGCCGTTTTCTTTATACGCAGCCTCCAACTGACGTATGTGTCCGTTCAGTGATCCTATCATCGTCCATCGATGATGCTGAATTCAAGAAATGATGGCGAGTGTCGACAGAGGGTGCGCATGGTCGCAGATGACCAGAAGCCACTTTTGGTGCCCACGAAAACACGGTACGTCGCTTCTTCCGCTCGTCGGTGCGCAATCGGACCAGCCTGAGTGCCTGGATCCGGCGTTTGATTTGCGAACCGAATTTGCTCTGTCCCTGCTCTGTCCTGGCCATGTTTTGTGGTTTCGATCGTTTACCGTCGTCGCGTCTGGAGGACGCCGTGATGGACCGGACGCAACCTGCCGTCGTCCCACTCGCGAACGTCTGCGCTTTTGGCGGGCTCCACGCGAGTCCCCCTATTGCTGCTCTCAGCCTTGCATTTTCCAGCCTTGCATTTTCCTCCCCGACGACCGAACAGAGTCGACGGCTCGGTCTTCCCTCTTCTTAAGCGGGTCCGGGTAGATCCACGGCGACTCAGAAGTTTCCGAGCTGTCACCGCCGTGCTCGCCTACAAAAGTTGTCGTTCCTCGACCTGCTCTCTTCTGGCGGGGGATGCGTTCTGCCCACGATTGTGAGTCCTGGGGGAGCCATGTGGGCAGATTCCCCGCTCTTTTTCCCCGGGCACCATGAATCTCGACGAGACTGATAACGACACAATACGTAGTAAATGAATGCGTCGATCGAAAAGAGCGTGGTCTGCGGTCGAGTGCTTAATATCCTTCCCATCCATCACAGCACCATTGTAACCGTCTATCAGGCTCTGAACACATGTTTTCAATTCGTGTCACGGTATGAATGTATTACATGTACAACTCATTCCGATTTACGGTCGAGGCCGGGACAAGAACAAAAAATGACTGAAGAAATTGATCGACATCAAAGCACATTGCGGGTAGTGATGGCATTCACAGGCCAACATGGATGAACGGAATCCACTCGTCAAACGACGCGCCGACACTCTTTCGCAGGTCCCCGATAGCTTGGTGCAGCGCGTATGCAGCTTTCCGATGATCCGGTCGAGTGCCCTTCCGAAACAAGTACCCATATACATCCCTCGCCACGTCGGGCGCGAGCTTGTCGCTGATCGACCACATCGTGCCGATGACGCCTCCGTAGCCCGCAAACAACATCCCCGCCGCGATGTGAATCGCCTCATCTGAGAGGTTTTTCTCGCCCTTCGCCGTCTGGGATGCAGAAAGAAAGGCGGGCCCGCCGTGCGGCCGTGAGACCGCAATCATGTCGCGAACCTTCAAGCGGCGACCGTCAGCGAGACAAAGCCCACTATCGATCCCGTCTTGAACTCCGTGGCATGCAAAGTGGACCCAGTTGGCATGCTTCATGAGGGAAAGTACTTCCTCGACCGTGCCAACGGACGGTTCTAAGAGGGTTGTGGTTTGCCTTTCGAAGGCAAATTTTGGGCAGCTTCTTTGATGTGTGCCAACTCAATGGCCACGCCAGGAAGCTTCAATTGGCGGTCTGTGGTTGGCTGATGGAGAGCATCAAAGTGGGGTCCGGCCCGAGCGTGTGGTGTCCCTCCAAATCCACAAAATGTATGAAGAATAAAAAGTTCAGGTGTTATCCTCTATAATTGGCAGCTCCAAGTAAAGTAAGGCAAACATGCATATCCAGAGAACAAAGTGCTAAGGACGTACTCGTCAGGGTAGCCTTGAGGGGATGAGCAGAACGGCGCCTCTGTGAGTCGAAATCAAGGGTCATCTAGATCGCGAAACTCTGTGCCGCGAGAAACAATGAGGCTCGTCATGCTTGGATGGAGGGTGAGTTTGGCAGCGTCCCTGCACGTCGAAACGGCATCCCTGGCGCTCTCCTATCCGAGGTAGGGGACAGAAGGAAAGTCATCCTGCAGAATAGGTCAGTTAGAGCGGGAGTAACGAGACCCACGATTAGCGACATCCAAGATTTGTGTCTGTCTGGGGTGGTTGCCATTGCAGCTGCAAGCTTCGTGAGAGCTATGTGATCCCGTGTCGCCGTCTTCGGATCCACTTGCTCCTTGGAACGTGCCCAGGAACTGCCTCCATCTGCGTGTGTTATTTTCGCGGTACGATGGTGGGACTGGGCTGCCCGGCTAGGGGCACCTTAGTCTTTTTTTCAGGGGGCCTCGTCATTGATGATGGCCTTTCCGCGTCGAGCGCGGTCGGGTCTGCGTCGCTCTCACCGTTGGACAGGTCGAGGAGCTCCCGCACAGCGGACTGCGAGAAGGGGCCGAGGTGAACAAATGGCTGGACGCCGTTCATCGATGGAACACACGAACTGGAGGATTTCGCTCGGCGGGGCGACTATCGCGATGGTGCTGTGAGTCTGGGCGCCATAACATCCCGGAAAGGGGGTCAGTGCGACGGTAATCAAGCGCACTTTCAATAAGTGAGTGTCACCCCATAATCTCGCCGTCATCTCCGCATGCTGACTCGTATTCCATATACAAGAATGGAGGTCTCGTTTCAGCGACCTCTCGCGCATGTTTCTCAATGTGCGCGTTCCGAACCCAAACAAAGTACCGCATACAAGAGGTCTTGGAGACGACCAAAATGTGCGAGAAACAATCAGGTAAATAAGCCTCGAAGAAGGTCAGCGCGCTCACCGACACTGAACGAGCGCCGCCGTCGATCCAGTCAGAACTCGTTCTGCTGACGCTGCGCTTTCTCCGGGTGCGCATCATCTAGTTGCCGCTGCGTCCGCGGACGTCTTTCATGACCTCAAAGCGAACAACGCAGAGACCGATCTGACACGGGTCGTCGAGATGGGGCAGAGGAGAATCCAGAAGCGGATGCGGGCATCAACGCATGGCGGAAGAGCTGTTGCGAATCTGAGACTGGAGGAGCGCTGGGCAATATGGGGGGTCGAGCCGGGGCTTCTGTGTTGTGTTGGGAGTCAGGTGGAGAGGACGTGAAGGGGCGACAAGCACTTCAGCAGGCGTGGGTCCGAGTCGCTTAGGCAAGGATGTAATAAGACACGTGCAGGAGTCGTCGATCAATAAACACCCATCCATCATGGAAACTAGGGGTAGCTGGCCGGCCCATAGTGGGAGAAGAATTTCTTGCAGAAGTGGGTGTGCTGGTATAGGGAGATCCCGGGCAGGCAAGTCGCGAAAGCGAACGACCATTCGAGGGCAAGGGGAGAGGACGACCGAGAAGGTGCCCCAGAGCCCGTAAACTTCTTCTGGGTGAGAGTCAAGGAAAATATGGCATGCGAACGAGAGGATTGGGGGTTCATGTCGGTCTCGTTGGTCCATCTGATAGAGGTTCCCTGTCGAATAAGACTGCAAACTGATCAGACCGAGCCCAACAGGGCTCCACGTGAACGTGATCACGTACTTCATGACTTCATTGCCGTTTCGAACATTGACCTCTCGAAGACCACCCCAAATAATGGAACCATCTTTCCCTTCCCTTATCTGCACTTCGCGACGCCCGCCCGAGGCTTCGTCCGAACTCAAAGGATGAATCAAATCCTCATCGTACACTTCTATGAATGAACCCTTGATACTGTAATTCCAAGACCCGCCACATTCGTCCTTGAGCTTCTTTGCTTGCGAGAATATCGTGGATACAGCGCGTGGTATGATACCCATACCGTTATTTGGGTCGACAGGATTGGCGTCGAGGTCATTGCCAGTCATGGTAAAGGTCTTTCCGCTGCTGGTCTGAGAACGGTGCAGTTGAAGCCTTCGGAAAATGCGAAAGGAGAGGCTAAGCGGTGCTCGTGAAAAGTGCATGCTGTGTGGTATTCAGGGGATGGACTTGGTCGAAGGTGAAGACTTGTTTTTTGCCGGGCGTGGAAGGAGAGGACAGGGCGGTTGCAGAGCTGGACGTGGCAGGGGCAGCGGAGATGGCGTCCACGAAGACGGTGGTGAAGGATACTGCGTGGATGACAGTCCTCTGAAAGCGAGCGGGAATTGACGCAACGTCTGCGAATGTCGTGGGTCGGATGCGCAGCGCTGTTGAAGCTAAGGTGAGCAGCTGAGCGCGCAGAGGGACTTAGACAGACGTCGTTGCGCCCGGCGCCGACGACAGCGATGACGACAGCGATGATGAGTGGGGCACCATCGCTGTTGTTGACGTGGTTGGAAAGGGAGGAGGTGGGCGGGTGTTGCCAGTCTGGTGGGTTTAGCTCACACGGCCAAGGGTCGCTTGGAAATATGTGGAATTATGTAGTGCGGGTATGAAAGCTTTGAACAACCAAGGATCGTGAGTCTACGCATGCAGAGTGCGCGTCGCATCGAGTCTCTCTACTGAATCGGCCGAGCTTTGAAGCATCGCTCGGTCAAAGGAGGACGAATCGCATCAAGATCTTCACCATATTTGCCAGTCGAAACCGGCTGATGCCACGACGTTGACCAACTTCTCAGGCTCGCCAGGCTTTGGTTCCGCTCCATTCGTCTTTCCGGAGCTCACAGAGACCCTTTGTCGTCCCCATACGATCGTCGCGACGAAATGTGTGTGCGCCTCCACTGTCTTCATGCATCTGCCCGTCGATAACTCCCATATCCGTATCGTCTTGTCATCAGACGCCGAAAGTAAGAGTTTCCCTGAAGGATGAAACATGAGGGCCCGCACCCAGTTGTCGTGTCCGGCCTGGGAGGAGGTCGTCGGTCGCTTTTCGGTGCGACCCCGAGAGACACCACCTACCAGGTTTTTCAGCATCTGACCGCTCTGCGTGTCCCAAAGTTTGATCGACTTGTCTCTCGAACTGGTGGCGACATATGTGCCAGGTTTCTTCATCCGATCCATGTTCTGAACGCAACGTGAGATACGTCCACCGAGTCACCGCGTGACGACGAACCGGAACGCCTGCAAGTTCGCGGATGGCATTGTACGATGCGGTCGGAGCGAACACCACCACCTTGACCTGGTGGTCGTGTCCCCGAAGCTCCATCACCCATCCGACTCGACGTAACTCAATTAGGTCAACATTTCGTCCAGCAGCCTCCGAGTCTGCGGATCTGTCGCCTGACCGCCCGGTGGTCCCCGCGTTGGTTGCCAGCGCGGGATCGCCTCAACGCAACGCCGTCGCCACCAATTCCAGCACGTCCGCTACGCTCATACCTACGTTCTTGTCGTCCTTGGCGACCGACTGCCACATAGGCCCGTGATGCGGCTCTGCAGCGACGCACTGCTTGATCACGTCCGCGACGTGCTCCTAAACAAGAGAAAGGCCGTGAACGACTGTCGACTCGCTAAAAAAACAAGACAACGCACCGTCGTGCCATGCTGTCTCTTGAACGTGAGCCACCAAGCCCAATGATCCCCCAGATCCCGATCCTGCTCCGTCGCGACGGACCGCGCGAACCACTGCCGCGCCTTGTCGACCTTGCGTTCGGCCCAGAACAGTCGCGCGACCGTACACGTCACCAGCGCGTTATCCTTGCCTTTCTTGAGCGCGTCCACCGAGCGTGACTTGCGCGTTGGTCGGGGCTCCGCCCAGATCGCCATCGACCACAGGACGCCCGAATTCGGACACTCTTGGAGGCCCCGCGAAAGCATTGCCTTGGCTTGCGCCGCGCCCCCGGAGCGCTCCTCGACCCCGACCGACTCGGCCCACAGCACCTCGTTGGCAGGGTTGACCAGCCGTCCCTTTTCCAGTATCGCGCGCGCCTTAATGCTCTTGCCATCTAGCTCTTCCAGCTTGGCGGCGAGCACCCACAACGTCACGTCCTCGGGGCATGCTTTCATCCCTGCCGCGTATGACGCCCGCGCAGCCGCATAATGATTCTGCAGCTGATAAATTTGTCCCTGGATCATGTATAACTTGGCGAATTTGGGGAATCTCGTCATCGCGGTGGACACTGTCTCGAGCGCGACGTCATAACGACCCTGTTATCGCTCGAACACGGCCGACTTCATCCATATCTACGCCGAGGATGAGCAAGCGTCCGCGTTAGAACAGAATGCTCAGACTTACCCGCTCAGTGTCAGCGACCGTTCGCGCACGAATGAACAACTCCCGCGCGACGCCCAGCTCGCCGTTCTCCGCCTCCAGTTTGACGGCTGCAAGCCAGATCTGCTCGCTCTCGGGGTTGGCGATGAATGCCTTTTCCAGCACCTCGCGTGCAGCCGGTACGTCCCCAGCCATCCACTTTTCCTTGGCCACCATCAACCATAGCACCTCCGCCTGCGGACAATAATGTACTGCCTGCATGAGCACCGCATCCAACGATTCCCTGCGAACTCCGTCAGCGCGCACGTCCCCGCCAAGCCAGCATCACCACCAACGCACTTTGTCACATGCACCTTTCCAGATCCGCTGCCTTGCACCACAGTTCCGCTTGTCCGGAAAGACCTTGAGCACATATGCCAAGATCGCCCTCGAGGTCCCCACCATCCCCCTCGTCTCGGCGCTCTCTGCATCCGTGACCTACGTGTCCAACCTGTCCTCCTGTTCCCGCGTCAACAAGACCTGGTGCCGTCACAGCTCCCGCACGCCAGCTTCGACCGTCCGGTCGACGACGTCAAGCTCCTTTCTTCTGGCCTCAACGGTCTTGTCCGGATCCGACGCTGCTTCTTGTTCGAGGAGACGACCGGCAGCGATCTAGATCTCGTGCGACGTGGGAACGGACTTGCGAGCCTTGTTCAAGACGGCTTTCGCACGTTCGGGCGTTTCGAGTCGGGCGAGCGCTAGCCAGAGTTCGACAGAGGGATGACTTCGACAGCACGAGAGAGCAAAATTCGGGCGTCAGACGCGGATGATTCGAGATTGACAGTCTCTTTCCATAGCCATACCGAGTTCGGAATGTTCTCGAGGGCTGAGACGCAGTGAGGGTAAACAATGATCCACCCCGGCGCATGCTTCAGGTTCGACTTGACGAGAGAGTCGAATAGCATTCGTGCCCGCTTGATGTCGCCGATTTCAGCTTCGGACTTATTCACAGCACTATCCACAGAGGTCAAATACCCCTTTGGATCGAACGAGGTAGCCTGTCCCGAGCTCGTCGTCGTCCCAGAGATCTACACACCTCGATGAGCCCAATCCGGACCACCCAGTGAGACCACCCACCTGATCCAACTTGAGCGACAAAATCTTGTCCCTCGCCTGCCCGATCTCGACAAAGTTGAGTCTTGGCCTGGTCCCCAACGATGACGCTATCGGGTACTACGAACGTCCGCTCGTCTCGCCACCGCTTCTTGCACATCAAGTTTCTTCGGGTATGCTCTCCAATTCCTGGTCCGTCACGACCGACAGGCCCCTCTTCAGATCCGCGAACTGGAGCTAGATCTTAGGTCTCTCCGCGCGATGTTGCGCCGGTTCGGCGTTCTCCCTTGCTTCCCTGCCCGCACGTCAGCACCCACCGAACCCGTCCACACGAACGCCCACGCACCTCCGCGCGTCGTCGCGAGTCCATGCTCCGATCGACCGACTCGTAGATCTTGTCCGCCTCTTCGTCGTCCTGTTCGTACGTCGCGCCAGCGAACAACCCGTACTCGTTGTCCGGGTCCTGGAATTGCTCTGGGTCGACTTCAGGCTCATCGCTGCGTCTGGCCTGTGCCTCCCTGTGCCGTGCGTGCGATCGTCAAACCACACGGGCCGAGAAATGCGACGACTTATGCGACAGCTTATGCAGAAGGTCCTTCTCGAGCAGGACCAATATCTGACTGCGTGGTGAAACCGGACGCGCTGGGGATCCGGTCAGACAGTGCATGAATTAGAATGGCGACTGTACTCACCCACGACAGATACCAGTAACGTAGGATGCTGGCGCTGGCATCGACAAGAACGCCAGCTTATTATCTTTTTCGCGGCTGCCACGTTGTCGGCAAAATATGTACAAACACCACTCTAGACCGTATCCTCATAGTGTCTCGCTCGGTACATCCGCAACATCCGCAGAACGGGCATAAAGCAATGGTGGCATCAAATGCAATACATCGGCGACGCTAAAGCTGGCACCCTCGTCGGAACAGACCAGTACGCTCCCCCCGACCGGGTGACCATCGCCGGCGCTGGTCCTCGGGTTCCAACGAGACCAGCAAACCCCGTTCACTCAGGAAGGCACCTTCAATCGTGATCGGGAGAGCGTCAGGGACAAGGAGCCCGAGACGACGCCTTTACAGACACGCGTGTGCCAGGTCAGTCTCGTCGCCCCACTCCGCGTTTTCGCCATTCATCCACATTGTCCGCTAGTTTCAACGTTGGTTTTCGCCGGAAATATCACAGCGCCACCTGCGCTCTGCCACCACCTCACCGCCGGACTAAACCCCTCCAGCCTAAGCTGCAGCTCGGTCTACGGGACCGCCGCCCCCAGCCGCTCCTCCAGCGCCGCCTGCGCAGGCTCGTGACCCCCGCGGCCCTGTCCACCAGACATCTTACCAGCGCCGCCCCGCGTCGAGCCTCCTCCGTGCTCTGCACCTCCCAAAACTCGACCTCGCCCGGCGCGACCTGCCCGAGGTTGCGCCCGCACATGACGAAGTGGTGCTCGGACGTGAACCCCGAGTCTGAGTCGTCTTCGACGCGGAGAGGCC
This sequence comes from Strobilomyces echinocephalus, assembly GCA_038090115.1. Lineage (NCBI taxonomy): Eukaryota > Fungi > Basidiomycota > Agaricomycetes > Boletales > Boletaceae > Strobilomyces > Strobilomyces echinocephalus. The sequence continues at coordinate 5,878 of JBBPMC010000296.1, read as the reverse complement.
TGCCGTTCGCGTGGGCCCCCGCAAGCGAGAACCGCCGTTTCGTGGAGAGCCATGCCCAGACGACGTTCGCCTCGGACCGCAAGCCTTGGTGGGCGTCGACGAGGGCGAGTTAGTAGCGATAGACGCTGTCGGCAGCCCCATCGAACAGGCTGTCCAGATAGCGCTGCTTGAGCACGTCTAGGGGTCGACGGAGGGCGTGTCCTCGCGTTGGGTCGTCGTCGATGAGAGTCCAGCCGAGCATCGATGGGAGAGCAAGAAGCCTGAGGCTGGATGGGCTGATAAAATGGCAGCCGGGTAGCCTTATCTTCCGCTCTTTGGCCCTTCGGAGCCCATATCGAGCGGGAGTTACTGCCAACCAAGTTGTTTTGGATGGCATCCTGGGCAGGAGCAGAGTCCTTACGGCTGCTAGTCAGCGTCAGTAACCTGACATGGAATGACGGACTTTGATGTTTGGTGGCAGTGTTTCGAGTTTGAAATGGTATGGAAGTACCAGCAATGTCGACCGCGTGCTAGAGGAAATCAACGCCCCGTTTCCGTCCCCACGGTGGCCCGACAACACCCTCCGCAGGAGCGTTGTCCACCCCGACCGCCCGATCCGAGTCTCCTGGTCTCGACGACCATCTCCCGGATGACGTCCGGCGGCGGCTTCTCCACCCACTCCTCCCTCTGCTTCTTCCGCTTCTTCCTCGGACGATCCCCCTGCCAGGCCGACGTCGAGAGCGACTCGCTCCCGTCCTCGTCCACATCGAACGACACCAATTGTGCTTTTTGGCCTTCTTTTCCTTGGCGGGTCGGCTATTGGTCGCGTCGCGAGGGACGAGCGTCGGCTTGAACTTCGACAGATCGACATTGTCCTCGATGGCATTGCCCGTCGCGGTCGGCACCGGCGCCGGTGTTCCCTCAGGCTTCTCCCCAGCCTGCAACGTCGGAGTCGATGCCCTTGCCTCCCCGTCCCCCTCAGGCCCAGGCTTGTCCCCCTCCTCCTCGTCGTTCGCAAAGATGGCCTTGAAAACGTCCATCGGGGGCCGCTCGTACGTGAGTATGTCCTCCCCTTACCCGTCGTTGTCTTCAAGCCCAATATTGTCCAGATCCCGTCCGACCCGCACCGCACGACCAGGCACCTTTTTTTAGTCTAATATTCACCGCAGGGGCCTGTGCCCTGGACAATGTTACTCTTAGGCGTGCCCTCCCCGCCGGGACGGCATATGTCTGTAGGGTTTGCTCATCGTTGGTGCCACTGTCCAGTATATCATTCTGCATCTGTTGGAAAATTGCCACCACCTCCGAGATGCAACCGGCTTCTTCGAGAACGATGCAGACAGAGCGGTACACGGCGACGAATCTCGATTGCAGCACCCCACTCTCTTTCTCGTACTTTGCCTGGTTCGCTGAGATATTGGAGGATGCAACGACCAATTCACTGCTAAGCTTCTCATTGGCTCGTTTAAGCTGCAGGATTTCGTCATCTAGCAGACACGGTCATCTATGAACTCGGAGCATGAGCAGCCATGAATGCACTGGCTTTCATTTTCCATGATTCTGTCTGTTCCTTTTGCTCGTCGGCTATACTTTGAGACAGGGCGAGGTCGCGGCGAAGTTTCTCGTTGGTCGTCCTAAGCTGCGCGATTTCGTCGTCTAATAGCTAATGTCATCAACGGAGCGCGAACGACCAGGGGAAGGACCATACATAGCAACTTGTTTTGCTCCACACCCGTACGTTGAGCGTTGAAGAGTTCAGATTGTTTGATGATTTTTCGGGAGGTGCGAGCAACGGTGTCGTCTGGTAAATTGAATTGTTTGATGTACGAACGAGAGTGACCTCGACGTACCTGCGATTTCTTTTTGCGTCTCCCTATGGGCTTTGTCCTTCGATTCCGACGCCTGGATACCCACTTTTACCACGCCTCCCGTCTAAGAGACAGCAGTTTGCCATCGAGCCGGGTCAACCCAGAGCTTACTCACGTAAGACGGGGGAAGTACATCCCTCAGGCTGCATGCGGAGACAATATTGAGTCTGGTGGTCGTGATGTCATGCTTGTCTGATATAGCCAAAGACCAGATGTCGTGGCCGAACGTGACAGCAGGTCTGATTTGCTGGTATGTAGTAGTATCCCATAGCGAGACCGACGAACCGGCGGCTGCGGCGACAAACGTGCCGTCCCGTGCGACAACCATGCACGGAGAATCGTCGAGACTGTGAATGGCCCATTTCGACAGGATTTCCCCAGTAGTAGCGTCGAGAGAGTGGAGATGGCCATCGCGAGACAAGGCGAAGAGTCGGAGACTGTCGGTCGACCAGTCGATGGAATTGTTGCGAAGTGACTCGACGCAGATTGTGACGTCGAAGAAGCAATGGCCATGGCTATCGTAGACCCGCAGTCCCGGGTGGCGGTGGCAACTAGACGGCCGTTGGGCGAAAATTTAGCTGAGACGACAAAGTGGTCGTGTGGCTATGGTCCGACGACTCGGATGAGTCGCTTTCCAGTCGACAGCGCCCAGATGCAAGCAGTCTGGTCGTTGGATCCGCTCACGATTCTCGTTGCGTTTGCCGATATGTCCACCGCACACACTTGACTGGCGTGTCCAGAGATCTCTCTCTCTTTCTTACCAGTCTCCACGTCCCATAGCTGCACCACGCCGCTGTTCGTCCCGCACCATGACACCACAATGGAGCGGACGCAATTCCCTGCATCCATCGCCTCGCCAACCCGCCACCGCCATATCTTCCCACGCACGTCTCCGCTCACGATGTGCTCTCCGTCTGCGAGGAATGCAAGGCACTCCACGATATCCGGACAAAGGAACATGACTGGTTCTTCTTTCTCTTGGCGAACGGTAGTAGAAGAAGAACTCTGTCCGCTCTGCTCTTGGACGCTTCCTGGGATCGTCTTGGGTTGGCTTTGGTGAGTAGTCGAGAGTATGCTGTTCACTGTCCGAGTTGATTCTCGTGTTCTCGTCAGTATCGTCAATGCGATCGTCCAGTTCGGTGCTCACCATCTTTTGACTTCGGGCCGTCGGACATGGAAGACTCGGATATTTTCAGTGCAGGTTTTGGGTTAGTGAAAGGATGGGCGTATGGATGGATGTTCCACGCAAGTCATTAAGTCGCCCATCCACGCACACGTTTTAGGCTTACCAAACCACCTTATCACCCCGGAGGCTTACGATGCCGTGCGGCAGCCAATATATCACCGAGCATCACTGCGCGATCTGATAAGCCGTTTCCTACCTCGCCCGACTGCGTCCGTTGGGCGAGTGCATTTTCTCCGCGATCGTTGTCTGTGTCATTGACTGTGGGCCGCAGGTGGGTACTTTGGCCTACGACGATGGGGCATTCCTAGAGACGAGGTCCTCTCTCAGATCAGAACGGGTATGCACCAACTAACGACGTTCGCTGCCCGTCCCAACCAAGTACATGACGCTGCTCGCAAAAAATAGAACAGCGAATAAAGTACATTACTACGGTTTCGGTTGCAGAATACTACTGAAACGACATTGTCACCAGACAGAGCAGTATGCACCAAGATTTGCAGTCCGTGACGAGCAAGGGGAAGAGCGCGAAATCAGTCGCCGTACGCGATCCTCGCAGGTACCATGAAATCCAAGTAAACAGGCAGGTTACCGCTACCACCAGCCAGTAAGGCGTACCGTCGTTCGCCCATCTGTAAATAAAACAACTTAGAAGCAGTAAAGCCGGGCAATTAGTCGAGCTGGTGATAAACGTCCTCGGATTCGTCCCCCTTCACTACCACATCCCTCATCGCTCCACTTAGGTCAACATGAATCATGCAAATAACTGAGAATGACTCTATATGTTCCATTTCAGATCGACATCACGAGGATGGGAACAAGGCGCTTGCCTCCAACCATTTGGGGGTCGGACAACGTGCCTTGATGACATGCGATGCGCACCGTCCGATCAGTAAAGTCTGCTGGATCCTCACTGATGAGCGAAAATGCGTCCTGAAACTCTCTCTTGGCGAGAATATTCACCCTTTCAACTGTGTTAGCATACTACACGCCACCAGCCAAAGAAGACTAAAGCAATTTGGGTTGATTTCCCACGTGATCCTCATTGTCCATCCACGGGTTGGTAACGTATCTGGGACAAGAGTGTTGGCTGTACTACCTCTGATTGATTATGCCGGAGCTCCTCGAGCGTTTCGCGTGCGGAAGCTAGTTCCTTGTCTTTGGCGTCGATCTTGGACAGCAACGTGGTATCCTTGTCGTACATATCCTGGCTAATGACCATGTCACTGCGAAGCTTCCCGTTGGCTTGCTTGAGCTGCGCATTTTCGTCATCTGGCGGACAAGGTCATGAACGGGGCGCGGGCGAGAGCAGCAAGGGACGTACATAGCAACTGGATCTTCTTCAGCTGTCTGCAGAGCGTTCGCTAGCTCGCGGCTTTATTCAATAAATTTTCCATGGGGTGCGCCATCGTCGTCTGGTACATGTGAATGCATTGATGTACGAACAAGAGCGACTTCGACGTACCTGCATCCTCCTCTTGTGCATGTACAGACCAATCCACATCGTCTGTCTTTCCGTGGACCTATTCGTTTGATTCGGGCGCCTAGATACCTTGTACGATGTTCGCCATCGAGTGAAAGACTACGGGGCGAACTAGAGCTTACTCACGTAGCATGGGGAAGTATATCCCCCAAGGTTCCATATGGAAATCGTCTTCTCTCCGCCGATCGCGAAGTCATGGCTGTCCGATATGGCCAAAGAGCAAACGATAGGACAAGAGACCCGATTTGTTGCTAGGTTGGTGGTGTCCCATAACAAGACTGACGAAGCAGATGAAGTAGCGGTAAATATGCCGTTCCTCGCGACAGCAATGCACCAAGCATTCGTGGCACCGTAAATGCCCCTGGCAGTTCAAGAGGAAGCTTCAAGTAACGGCGCCGAGAGGGAGAATCTTGCCTTTGTGAGACAAAGTAAAGAGTTACTTTCCGGAGCCAGGTGAGGGAATTGTTGTGAGGTGCGCCGATTTGCGACATCAAGGAGGCAGGGCCCATGGCGGTGGTGACGAGCCGACTGTCAGGCCAGCGGGATGACGTAGTTTTTGTGTTCCCACGGTCCAAGAAGGTCATATGCACGACGCGGGTTGTAAGATTTAAATTGGGTGAAAATGACTTCCTAAATGCAAAGATTACACTTGATGAGTTGATTGTCGTTTGAGCTGAGGCAAGACTTGAAATTTAACTGTTTGGGAAAGTGTGTGCGAAAACTTAAAGTAGGAGCGAACATGCTGGGATTAACACAATGTTGATTCAAACAAAAAATGTTGTCGTCGTTAAAACTTATGTCCAAACTTCAAATGGTTTGTTTAAGAGTAAACTCCATCTAAACTTCAAGCATTGACGAATTCTTGACTATGGGCAGAACTCTGCATTCGGACACACATACAAAGCGAGTATCATACTTGAAATTCCTCCACATGATGAAATGTCAGACTATTTTTAAAGCATAAACCATTGACAACACTAATCGGCCGAGAGCTATCCCGCTGATCGCCCCTGCTCTGCCCTCAAAGAGGGTACTCAACTATACTCCCGACAAAGTGTGAGTGACTGCTTTGCTGAGAGAAGATAACATACCAATATCTAAGCTATGGCAATCTTCTTCCATACAAACACATCCTTGGAAGGCTGCAGGCTCTCCGACTGGCGTTCAGTCAATTGCGAGAACCATGCGCTATCGTACAATGCAACCGGGAGCCCAACGACAGGCTTTCTGGATGTCATTAGATTGTCAGCAGCCCGCTTCCTGGGCAGTGGTTTCGAACCCTGTGGACAAAAGATGTCGCGATCTAGAGTGCGTTCACGGTCCATAATCTCCAGTTCACGGTCAATATTCCTACGCCAGTCCATC
>JBBPMC010000295.1:0-27548 GCA_038090115.1 Strobilomyces echinocephalus | reverse complement strand
AAAAAGAAAGAGTTCATGACTCAATGGGAATGTTGAGATTTTGGAGCTGCAAAGGAATATCTGGGAATGAGGATCACTTGAGATAGAAAGAAGCACATCCTGCTCTTGGATCAAACTACATATGTGAAGAAAGTCATTAAACACTTCCAACTGGAGAACTCCAGACCCGCACGCACCCCACTTCCTTCCGGCTATATTCCAGCTCCACTCAAAATGGAAACCACACCCACTCTTCGAAGTCGTTATCAGTCAGTCATTGGATCACTACTTTACATCATGCTTGGAACTTACCCTCTGGCTTATGCTGTGATTAAGATGTCACAGTTCTCTACCAATCCTTCCGAAGAACACCTGCAGAAGGCGCTCTACATAGTATGCTACATTGCTACACATCCTTCACTCAGCATTTGTTACAACGGATCAAGCCTTTCAGGCTTCCTGTCGTATTCCAACACTGATTGGGCAGGAGACATCGAAACTAGATGTTCTACCACAGGCTATGCAATATTCCTTGCTGACAGAATAGTCTCATGGCTATCCAGTTGACAAAGGAAGATTATGTTATCCTCTACAGAAGCTGAATATGTTGGCATGACTGAAGCTGCCAAACAACTCTCTTGAATCCAGAACTTGTTTTCCGAGATCGGCTGTCAGATTCCTCTTTCTCGCTTCTGATCCAGCTCAGAAAGGACACACAAAACATATCAAAATTCCAGAACACTATATCCGAGAATGCATCCAAGAAGGCTTACTTCAGCTCTTCTATATCTTCACTGGAGAACAAGTTGCTGACATCTTTATGAAGATTGTCACATGGCAGAAGTTCAAGGATAATTGGAAATGGCTCACCCTTCTTCCATTCCTATCATGATTCTTTTAATCTCCATCTCTTCTCTTCTTGCGGACTTCCAATGGCTTTCCACTACTTCTCTTCCTCCTTATCTTGGACGCATTTCTTTGCAGCTCCAGTTAAATCTGGAAGATATAAGCTGGACCTCTTGCTCAGGTTTTGCCCCATTGCTTATTCTACCATGGCATCCATCACCATCTCTTTCTCCTCCACTAAGTACTACTATGTACTTGCTCTTATCCTTGTGTACAACTTCTGGTGGTATACGATGAAATTCTTTCAACTCTCCTATATCTTCCATTCTTATCTATTCATCTGGCATATCCAGAATTACTCTAGGTACATAGGAATTGCGGAACTGACTACTGTCAGTGAGGAGGAGTGGACCTATGGTGCCGCCGCAGTTCCTTCCAGCTAGGAAGGACAGTGTGATGGATGGTGGATGCCGACGTGAGAATGGCTGTAGAAGACTCTGCTCACATGATTTGTGAGGTGGAGTGTTGGATTTTACATTTCCCATGTACTCTTTTTCACTTATTATGTTCGCTCTCCACAGACTATTACAATAGATAAGCTTCTTTTACACTATTGGCTAACTCTTATCAGCCTATAGTATTTTACGCTTATAGTTCAATCTATAGCATTTATTCCTCTTATCTTTGGCCAATGGCCTTTATATCTCTTATCTTTCATTCTTTCTTGTGGAGATTGTTTCCATCACTGATATAAACAATCTCTGTATGTGTATATAGCTTGATCTTTTATCTAAGAATATAAGCCACTCTTCCCCTCTCTTCTGATTGTCCCTCACCTGGATATTGAGGACAGCTTCCCAAACCAAATCTTCAGCGTCATTCTACTTTTGTGAGTAGTCTCTCTCACGAGCTCTCCATACCAGGCTGTGCCTCCGCACCCAAGAGGAAGCTGTCCATATAGCTCTAAGAGTGATGTGAGAGGGATGCAATAAGGAAGTAAGGGAAGGGAGAAGATTTGTGAGACCAAAGCTTTGAAGAACTGGGTAAACAACCCAGATGATGGTGAAAAGTTCATGAGAGGAAGATGCGAAAGTTTCACAAGGTAAGGAAGTGACAGATTATTCTTGTACTCAGATTCCTGTGAGAAGGTAAATTCGCAAAAAGTAGGAAGAATGAAGATGGCTGATGAATGACATCATAGCATGTTCCTGGCCTTTGTTCTCACCACAAGCTTCTCACACCACGACCACCAATTCCATGTTTCCAAACAAGCTGATATACACCACTGAATCCTCCGCATAAACTCATTCAAATTTCCTGGCCCCATGTGGAGTGCTCATGCCAAGGTTCACTTTTATCCTCACTATAACAACTTCCAGTTGCAGAGAAACCATAGAACTCCATGGGCTTCCCCCTTCAGACAGCTTCACAGTCGACAGGCTATCAAAGCAGGTAGTTGTTGTCATAATATATAATACAGAGATGGTGTCATTAGGGGCCAACATGGACTGTCGAACATGGCGGTTGTCAGGGAATGAATTCCCCAGCCGACAATGTGTGTCTGGCTGTGATGTGGGCCAGGTTGTGAATGCCTCATCTGGATCTGAATACCCATCACCAAGCCGGTAGCTCGGGCCCTCACCAGTGCCATGCCACTATTGCCATACGAGTAGGTTCTGACGCTCATTGGGAACCATTTCTCCAGTTGCCCCATCATCATCACCATGCAAGGAAGCCTCATAGAGTACCAAAATCAATTGCTTTACATTTGTGCCCCAATCAAACTTTTGCTATCTAATACAGACCCTACTTGATAGACATTCCTGTGAGAGTGTCCTGAATAAATTTAGCCAGATGACCTAAATAACTGTTGTTATTTGGATTTTTGGCGAGTGGTGTAATGCAACGGAACACCTCAGCATGATCACTAATAGTGCAGGTGATCATGCTGCGCACGATCTGGTTTCTGACACAGTCCTGCAATGCATCTCCAAGTGTACCTTTCATCATGCATTTCAGTTCTGGGGAACCCCCACCCCACACCTCTGGATAGAGGCTATATGTGAAAAGTAAAAACTAGGAGGCAGAATCAGTAAACTGCAAGGCGTTCACAGTTGACTGACCTGTACAGAGGACTTGGAGCTGGCTTTGATGCCACAGGCCTCTAGCCAGGCCATGTAAACTTCAACCAGGCAAAGGAAGTGAATTGCATAGTAATCCTCTGTCACCTTGGACACCATGTTTATCTAAACCACCACCTATAATCTTGGTTGTGATAATTGTTTTGGAGGAGCTGCTGGAGTCTCGTGAAAATAACAACAGAGGTAGGACACCAGCCACTTTTGTTGCTGGTTGTGCCTGTCACTCGAGCCTATCAATGCATGGATGGACTCAATCAGTGTGTCTGCACCCGTTGTTTCCTGTCAACCTCAAACTCCACTAGTCTTGCTATAGGTGGATGTTGAGGGTGCAATAGATGATGGATCCCAACACTGGGTATACAATATTGCACGTTCAGCATCACTGAAGTGCGCTTCATCTCATCACCCTTTTTTTTTGGAGGTTGTGCTCAACCACGAACACCCTAGGTCGGGCACAGCACCCTCATGAACATCACGCACTTCATGCCCTATTTCTACATTTCTATTCCTTGCAGCTTCGACAATGCTGACATTGGCGCCTTCACAGACACATTGAATGTGAGTGGTTGGGCATTTCAAGTCGACCCACTACGATGCCCTCCGTCAGAAATGCACGGGAGGCCACTTTGTTCTCAACATTGAGATCGTCAAGAAATGCATGCTGTGAGGTTATCTGGGAGACAATTGGTTGCCGTTCATCAAGTTGACCATACAGAAGCTGAGGATATTACCCAAAGTTCGAGATGGGTCCTCTCACATGGAACACATTGTACTCACACTGACTCATGGTGATTATGCATGTTTGAATGCAGTGAAATCGCCTTTCGAGATTTTTCCATGCTCGGCCAAGAATATGCAATGTACAAGAGCAACATTTCCTATATACTCTGGTTCATGACTGATGCCAAGGTTGGTTCTCACCGTCTCATGAGACACAGATACCCATGTTCACTTCTTTCAGGTCATAGGAATGAACTGGATCGAAACACCCACAGGAAAGTACAAACTTGTTTCTAAGGAAGCAAAATGGTCTGCGTGTCAAATCAAGCTTAATATGAGGTGCGACGACATGGGATTCACGGGTCTTCCACTTATTGAATGCACTTGGATGGTAGTTGTTTCACACCCACTTGAAGGGAACTGGCAAAGATTGCGCAGCTATACACACACAGTTTCAACATTGAGTGTGCAGGACAAAAGGGAATATTCCATGAGGCCTCATGATTCAGCCATTGTGACACTTGACTTCAGCTCACTGTACCCCTCCATCATGATGGCGCATAACCTTTATTATACAACACTGCTGGACAAGCTGACCACTGACCAACTCGGGCTCATCAATGATGTTGATTACATCCAGACACTGAATAATGGTATGGCACTTGACTTACGTTCATCCGCAGATTTATTGCCATCATCTACAGACTTAGTTAGATTTAGCCTAAACTAAGAACCAGCTCTCGAAGCGTCTCATCAGAACCTTTGAGCCCACCCTAGACAAAAAGGCAAATCCCCTATGTACATTTCAGAGTCTTGGCTCCTGTTTGCAGCAACTAACATCTCTTAGTACACGGCAACCATACTCATTCAATCACAATTGCAACTCCCACCGTCAGAGGACCCATGAAGTTTGCCATCAAGACAGTAACGTGCCTTGGTTGCAAAATGGCCTTCCAGTTGAACAATAGTATACCTAGTCAGTCCTTTTCTACTCGCTTCGAGCTCTGAGATCTGACAGAGAAACCAGATGGCATGGTTTGCAACAACTGCTGACCAAGGAGCCATGCACTGTATTTGAAGCAAGTGAACACCACCTTGCAAATGCAGGTCCAATTCTTGAGACTGGACGCAGTGTCAATGGTGTCAAGGATCCTTGTGCCAGGTATCTACTCTGATTGTTCCCTATAAAGCATGTATCTCATTTGTTGTGGTCGGTAATTTACATCCTTCACTGTAAGCACCGAGTGACCTATGCTCCTCACACCTAGGTACAAATATTTTTTGGTAGTGTAATGGCGATAGTATGACACAACTGGATTGCCACCTCTGCCTGCTGGTAAAGAAACAATGACCATGGTTGGGATCGGCCTTCAGTGCATTGGTTCTCTACGTCTGGGTAATAGACAGGGTGATTCTCTGGGTTTGGCGCATGGCCCCTTTATGCTGCTCCTTTCGTGGTGCTCACAGATTGGCCCTTCCTGAGCCGGTGACCCCAATGATTCTCAGCGGTGGTAACATGATATAGTCTGATCATATTGGGTTTTTGCAAAGTTTGTGATGCAGTGGCCGCCGGCAACAAGTGACCTGCCCTGATCAATCCCCAAGCCCTGGTATGCTAAGTATGTAATCTTCTCCTTATGCCCCCAGGCTGGCTCTCAGGCTGGCCCATACTTGTTTCTGTTCTTCCTTCTTCATAGATCTGGCCTCATATTGATCAAGTCCATGAGTGCCCAGCGAGCCTTGTTTGTCACTGTTAGCAGCTGCCCTTCACGCAGCCCACACATAAGCAGCTGCCATTCCAATCGTTATTAGTTTCTGTGCCTGACTGCCAACTCTAGCAGTGAAACTTCCACAGTGCTATGAATCATTCATTGTCCACTTTCAACGTCCCTTCTTCAGCTGAGTCAGTGGTGCTGATGAGGCAATGCTCTTCCAGAGTTGATTCCTGGTGTTTGTAGGGGTGCCTCGTTGAAACAAATCCTGTCCAAGGTCAGATGTTGGATATTCCACCCCCTCCTGAATCTCGAAAAATTACAGGGGAGTGGCAGTGAGTAATCCAGTAGGTATGGGGTGTGCATATTACTCATCTAGATCCAGAAGCTTGTGGATACGGTCGTCGAGACATTGACCCGACCATTCAAAGATTTGTCAAGATACAACTCAATGCTCATCTCTGCAAGCTGTCACTTCTAACAGAGCATGACAGCTATCAACTCTTGAAGAGTCGTCTCCGCTATCTTCCCCAAGGTGATTGATTACCAGAAGGAAGGATCTTGAACATATCTGGTCATCGAGCACATTGGGTTGGATCTATTGAAGGTGTACAAACTGTGCAGTTTCAACATGTTCTCAGCTGGTTTTAGGCATGGTGTGCCATTCATTGCATGAAGTATATCAGCATGACTTAGCAGATCTGTAGCTGTGCCGATTGGCTGATATGCACCATGCTGGGTTTGTCTACAGAGATGTTAAACCTGCAAACTTTGTTTTTGGATTGCAGATGGCCCAAGTATATTTGATAGACCTGGAGACCATCCAGCACTACCCGACCATCCTAGGCGCACTGCATGGTACTGCCTTTTGGGCAAGCCAGTATTCTCTTTGTGGTGAAGGTGTGGTGCTGTTCCAGACTTGCTTTCCATCTACTGAAATGCAACGCCTGTGCAATAGCCCTCTCATCTTGCAACGACTTACACTCTCTTGCCTATTGTGTAGTGTACTTCCTTTGCAGAGGCCTACCGTGGTTGGTGGAAAACTCAATGAATGACATGTACTTGGTATGGGTGAAGTCTGGTACACCAATGCACAAACTCTGCCTGGACATTCCTTCTCCTACGACCAAATTCATAGAATATTGTTTAGCCCTCGATTTCATTGGAGACCCTGACTATCAGTATCTCCACTGATGCCTGACGGCTTTGTGCGGGTCGTGTATAATGTTGTGTTAGGTGACTTGCACCATACCTGATAGCACAACTACCTCCTCGCATGTGCTACCACATCCCCTGGCATTGCCTGTCGCTTCAAATACATTCACTCATCAAAAACGATGATCTGACCTCATCTGCTCCGCAAACAATGTAAACACTACCTGCTCTGTTCTCATGACGACCTTATATAGAACAATGGACCAGCCTCATGTAGAGCCATCCTCCATTATTATAGGACACCCCTTCTTGGAAAGCCTCTATGGCAGCTCCCATCATTTCAAACTGTCAGCCAATTATGATAACACCTGCACCAAAACATGGATGTCAACTGCCCAATGTCCAAGCCATGAACCAGAGGAACCAGTCCTAGATCCCCCACACACATTCCTCCTTTGTCCAACCTGTGCAAGTCATTAGTCCGAGTTCGACCACAAGACCACTTGCCTTATGGACAAAAGAGGATTCACGTTCATCCATGGTGAACCCGTGCATGACGCCTGAAAACACTTGGAAGTAGGCACCAATATATCCTCGGCGCGATGGTGGGCTTTAAGGGGGAAGGTGTAGTGCTCTGCAGGGCAATCAGCACAACGTGAGGGGGGAGCCTCGGACTGCAGTATACTGTGTGTTCTCAGTACAAGGCCCCTTGACACACAGCTGTCGCACAGCCTTGCTCTTGTTGTTGTTGTTCCTCGACTCCTTTCGTGCCTTTGCATGGTAGGGATTCTGGATCCAATGGAGGTCACCGAAACGCCTGTCCCTGCCTGCTCTACCCGCCTCCTTGGGTTCAGGGAGGAAATGAGAGACATCAAGGATCGGGGCATGGGTCAGGACGGAGGCAGGGCAGAGAAAATGGTCATCAAAGAGTGGCGGGCTCTGGCGCTAGATAATGCCCTTAGCCTCATTCATGGTCAGCAATGCTGGTCCTGCCAGATCACCACATGCAATCTGTGAGATGCTCGGTCGCTTGATGCACCCTTGCCGAGCTACAGATAATCAATATTGGGTGACTCGCTGCCAGGCATGGGATGCACCTGCCACCTCTGGCATCTTTTCCTCGCTGTCGCTGGCGATTAGGTCCTATGGAGCCTCAGCAACGCACCTGACGAGCAAAGAGATACACATAACAGTGCCAATCTGGGACTGTGAAGTCGTCGTCTGGGAAGCTGATGAGTTCATCTGGAAGAGGAGCCCTGACAAAGGCACGGATGAATCCCAAGCCACAAATACATCTGGACGAGGTGGTGGTGACAGACTGCAATGGTATAGACAGATGGTGCAGACACCGTTGTGAAACAACGGAGGGTGCAGAGGTGGTGGAGCAAGGTTGAAGTCACCAAAGGCAATGCTTCCCCAGTGTTTATTTGGATGTTGAAAAGTGATTTACACATGATCTGAGTACATGAGAATGTTGCTGTGCAATAACTGGAACGCCCTACACACAAAGATATGTATGCAGTACATTTCTATCTAGCTGTGATCATGGCCATAATCCTGGGTTGTTAATCCTGTTCCACCTCCTTTTTGTGACAAGATTCAAAATGAGTTCCCTCAAGTCATCATTGAAGAAGCATTGAAGACTTGAAGTGGGTGGCTTGGTTGGATGGGTTGTAACTCTGTTATTCATTTTCAGAAAACCCACATCTTAGCTGTTGGTAAAGAATCCATTATCTATCACCGTTCATTATGGTCGCAGTGCATGTAGATGTTGTGTGACAGCTTGAAGAGGCACTATAAGTTCATATGACAATGAATATTCTATGAAAAGCATGTCATCTGAACAAGTTCAAGTTTGTGAACTCTGTCCTCTTAATCAGGGTGATCTACTGCTTTTTGCTAATCTCGTGTAGGGGCATATCAACAATCATTTTCACATGCCCGATTGTTTGATTGTTTTTTCAGTTGGTGATCACACACCAATGCCTCATCCCCACCTGCCTGTTGCTTCCCGATAGAGCACTCCATGTTACGTTTTATTCTCTTTCACACACCCGTTGGCACATTACTTAATCTCTTCGACGCTTATCTTGTTTTGCCTCAGTGGCATTCACTGAAACTCGTAGAACATTCTACAAGTTTCCATGGATGCTGACGCGTCCCTTTCTTATCTCTTATCTTGAACCTGCCCTAAAGACCTTTGGTCTATATAAACCCACATACTTGCCCATATACATATATTCCCCAAGCAGCTTCCCCCCCACGCGGCAACTGTCGCTGTTAAACTGCCAACATATCCTCGTATCCCTCCGATTACTTCTCCGTCTGGAGAGGACACCAAGCAGACTCACCAGTCTCCTCTGAACCCATCGATGACTCCAGATCTACTCCAGAGGAGGAACCCTATGCCGAGACCGTCCCATACCTTGAGAACGAAACCCTTGACCCTACAGCGGAGATCACTGAAAACATTTCCATCTCCGTCGTGATCCCCAGAGTTCCCACGCCACCTTCCCCAACACCCATTGCGCAAACTGGAAGGATCTTTAGTCCACCACCCCCACCTCCCTTGTCGCCAACAATGTCCTTATCCTCATCCAAACCCCCTTGAAATCGGCCTTGCCAAACCTCCCAGCTATGATGGGAGCTCTAACTCATATGAGGACTGGATCCTGGCAACCCAAATGTAACTTTTAACCTAAAAAGGTATACTCCGACGATACCAAGAAAATATTGTTTGCCCTATCTTTCATGAACAAAGACTCCACCCTCTCCTTCGCCACCACCTTCCGCTGCAAAGCAGTCCTAGCCTTCCAAAGCAGAACCATGAACCCTCTTGGAATGTTTGTCAACTTCGAGAAAAAGGCTCATGCCCACTTCCTCCGAGATGACACTGTCACCTCGGCAATAGACTGGCTCACCACTAAGCGGATGGTTAGAAAACAGGACAGAACCTTCTCCCCCACACTTGTTGAGTATATCTCTGAGTTCCAGAACCACGTAGCCCTTTCTGAGGTTGTGAATGAGAAAGTCCTTATTGACTACTTCTCGTCGGGGATTCTAATTTCCCTCATGAAACGTGTCAACAGTATGGACACAACCCTGAAAACCATCGACAAATGGTACCAAAAGGTGGTCCACTTCCAGACTCAGTGGGACCGCTCAGACGCCATCGCCCGATGAAACAAGCACTCTGCCATGCCCCTCCCACGCACCTCGTACACCTCCCCTTCCCCGAAGACAAGGGACCCTGACATCATGGACGTTGATGCCGTCCAACCCAAGAAACTCATGCTGCAAGAATGGCAACGATGCATTGACAAAGGACTCTGCTTCTGCTGTCGCCTCCCTGGGCATTCCAGCACTGATTGCCCCCCTTTGGAGGAAATAAACCAAGGATAGTCCAAAAGGCCAGAAAGGAGACCTTGCCCAAGCTTGAAGAAGTCGAGGATGATGATGAAGAAGATCACGGAAAGGTAGCGAAGGTTGCCTTTTCCATCCTAGACACGGATTTTTGAAAGGGAGAACTAAGTTGATGCTAGTTTCTCCCTTGCCCCCCTCTGTAAACGCTGTATCAGTAACCGCTGTATTAAAATACATGCAAATCCCTATACAAGTTATTGAACCCTCAAATATCATGAAAGTCATCGACACCCGCGCCCTCATTGATAGCAGCACAGAAATCTCCTGCATCAACTGGGACTTTGTGAAGAAACACCAACTTCCAAAAACCCATCTTGCTTTGAAAGCCTCATCCAAGTACGAAATGTGGACCAATCCGTGAACAAAGGAGGAGAAATTCGCTTCTCTACCACCCTATTCCTTAACATTGAAGGAATTGCTCACAAAGTCCTCTTCTACGTCATGAATTGCGGATCCGAAAATATTATCCTCAGACTCCCCTGGCTCCGCACCGTGAACCCAACTATCAATTGGGCCACACGAATCCTTTCGATCCCCGAATCTTCGGATCAATCAAAAGAACTTTATGAAACCTACACCAAAGATGTAAAATACCACAATAACGTCTTTCCTTGTCCTTCCCCCGCCTGTCCCCCACAACATGTCAACATTGACTCCATCACCCATGAACGCCTCCGCGAATACCTTCAGTGCGAGGATGAAGCTCGCCACCTTCAAAGTTCTATCAATGTTCGACATTTCAATCGGATAGTCCAATCCGGAAGCCAATCCCTTTTTCCCCTAGCCATTCAAAAACTAACCATGGCTACGGTGTAAAACAGTGATCCACTCTGTGCTTACACACAGGGGACCAATGGTAGGGGTCTTGGGAGCGATAGGCTCGACCCAAAGGGGGTCCGAGAGCGAATGCTGATGTCTTGAGGCCTCAAGGATGGACCGACGCTTGGTCCGAAGGCATGGGAAAGCGGAGTCCGAAAGTCCGAAGTGCAGACTCAGTTGAGAAGGTCGAGAAGAGACTGGGGGAAGGTAGAGGAGGTAGGTAGGAAGGTCTTCGGGCGTTGGGAAGGGTTTTCGGGCGGTCTGACTGGTGGTAGAAGCGCAGGTAGATGGTAGGAAAAGGCAGGTAAAAGGTAGATACATGTGTAAATACATGTGAAGTCCTTAAATAGGTCCGAAACAGCGTAGCTAAGATACTACACGCTGTCAGAGATAGGGGAGACCTAAATAGGGTGGTCCGAAGTGAAAGGAAACGGTCCGAGGACTGTAAAATGGGCCGACGCATGGTCCGGACCACAGGAAAAAGCGTCGGTCGTGCGGACTTGGGGCCGAGAACGTCGGTCCACTTGCAATAGGGCCGAAAGCGGTTCAGGCCATTGGTCTTTTGGCCTGAGACGTCGTCAGGTGGTTTGGGTTGGACTAGCTGTCATCGGGGCAGGCCTGAAAAGTGGCCAATCGCGTGGATATCACCCTAGAGCGATACCGAGCTCTACAACGGAGCTTGCCATCGCCGCCGAGAAGGCCAAGCCAAAAGCCACTCTTCTCCCTGAATACGCTGAATTCACAGAGGTATTCTCCAAGGAAGCCACTCATCACCTTCCCCTGACATGACCCTACGACCATGAGATAAATCTCAACGATTCATTCCAGTCAGAGATTCGAAAGATCTACCTCTTGTCTCCTGAGGAAAAGAAAGCCACTGAGGACTTTTTTGATGAAAACCTTAAAGCAGGAAAGATTTGTCCCTCAAATTCTCCCCAAGCCTCCCCCTTTTTCTTTGTTAAAAAGAAAGACGGAAAACTCCGCCCTTTCCAAGACTACTGTTACGTCAACAAACACACCATTCGTAATGCCTACCCCCTTGCCTTGATCCCTGACCTCATTGATAACCTCAAAGACGCCAAGGTCTTTACTAAGTTCAATGTACGATGGGGGTACAACAACGTTCGAATCAAAGATGGACACCAGTGGAAGGCCGCCTTTATTACCCATAAGGGGCTCTTCGAACTGATGGTCATGTTCTTTGGCCTTTCCAATTCCCCGCCACATTTCAACACTTCATGAACGACTCTTTCCACAACCTCATCACTGAAGGATGGTTGGTCATCTATATGGATGATCTTTCATCTTCTCCCAGACACCAAAGCTCATGAAGAACAAACCGAACGGGTCCTCCAGCGCATGAAGGAACTCAACCTTCACCTCAAACTTGAGAAATGCACCTTCGCCACCTCTGAGGTCGAATACCTTGGAATGGTCGTTAAACCCAGCAAAATCTCTATGGATCCCGTCAAACTTGACGGAATCGCCTCCTGGCCCATTTCCACCAAAGTCAAGGAAGTCCGATCTTTCCTTGGCTTTGCCAACTACTACCGCCAGTTCATTCCAGATTACTCTATGATCGCTTGCCCCCTCCTCGACCTGACCAAGAAGGACCAACCTTGGCACTGGCCCAAACCCTGCCAAGAGGTCTTCAATGAGCTCAAACAGTTATTCTTACATATCAAAACCCGTCTCCTTGATGTCTCCCAACCCTTCGCAATCACGATGCCTCTGAATGTGCTTCTGGTGCAATCCTCCTCCAGACTGATGCTAATGGTGACTGGCACCTGTGCTCTTACCTCTCGCAAATGTTCGCTTCAGCCGAATGGAACTATGACATCTACAATTATCCATGCCCTTAAATCCTGGAAACACTATCTCCAGGGATCCCCCTTCCCGGTTCAGGTCTTCACTGACCACAAGAACCTCACCTACTTCCATCAGGCTCAACACCTGAACTGCTGCCAAGCATGGTGGCTGCTCGACCTTGCCGATTTTGATCTCAAAATGATCCACGTCCCCAGCAAACTCCTGGACGCCCCTGACGCCCTTTCCCAACACCCTGATCATTTCCCCCCTACGGGATCTGATAACACTGGCACTGTTCTTCTCCCAGACTCCCTCTTCGTTCACCTAGTTGATGTCACCCTCCGCAACCACATTGCCTCCTCGTCCACCTCTGACCCCATCTTCCTGAATTCCCTCCAAGCCATTCAAGAGGATGTCCCTCCCGCCTTTTGCTCCCGTCTCTCCGATTGGCAACTCCGTGATGATGTTCTCACCTACAAAGGACACATCCTGCCGATGACTCCCTCTGCCACTCCATTGTTGCCCACTGTCATGATCACGATACCGCAGGCCACCCTGGCGTCTTGATGACCCACCAACTCGTTGCTGCCAAATTCTGGTGGCCTGGCCTCGCCCAGTTCGTCCATCGCTATGTCGACGGCTGTGCTGCTTGCCAGCAACACAAGACCAACACTCACCCCACCGTTCCCCCCTTATCTCCTATCGTCTCCTCTGCTTCCCACCCTCTCCAACAGGTCTCTTGTGACCTTATCACCGACCTCCCCGTCTCCGCGGGCTTCAATTCCCTTTTGGTCATGGTCGACCATGGGCTTACTAAGGGGGTAATTCTTTGTCCAACCAAGAAAACTATCACCGCTGAAGGCATTGCCGCCCTCTTCTTCCATAAAGTCTTCACTCGTTTCGGACTTTACGACAAAATCATCTCTGACCGAGGACCCCAGTTCGCCTCCGCCTTTGCCAGAGAACTGGGAAAACTCCTCCACTACGACTTGTCGCTCTCTACTGCTTACCACCCTCAGTCCGACAGGGAAACCGAACGAGTTAACCAAGAAGTTGAGACTTATCTCCGCATCTTCTGTGGAAACAGCCCAGCCACTTGGGCTGATTCCATTTCCCACGCAGAATTTGCCCACAACCACTGACCTCACTCCATCACCAGCAAATCCCCATTCTTCCTCATAATTGGCTTCGAATCCCGTGCCCTCCATTCCATTCCCCCCGATTCAGATCTCCCTGCGGTAGAAATTTGCCTCAAGGGACTCCTCGCTGCTCGCAATGAAGCCCTTGCCTCCCATGCCCTTGCCTGCCAAGTCATGGTATCTTGCACCACGAAACACTTTGTCCCTTTCGAGAATGATGCAAAAGTGCGTAACCTGAAAAGGTTAATTTCCAACTCGAAGTTCGCCCCGAAGCGAGAAGGACCCTTTACGATAACACAGGTCTTATCACCGATCACCTACCAACTCCACCTCCCCACTACATGGAAAATCCACCCAGTGTTTCATGCTTCCCTCTTATCACCCTATCGTGAAAACGATGCACACGGTTGGAACTTCCTCGCACCACCACTGGACCTTATTGATAACGAGGAAGAATACGAGGTGGAAAAGATTAAGATTCTCTGCCATAAAGGCACTCTGATGGCATGCCAGTACTTGATTTGATGGAAAGGGTATTCAGCCAAAGAAGACTCTTGAGTTCCTGAGCGGAACTTCAAACATGCGGCGGAGTTATTGCAACTCTATAAAAACCTCCATCCCACCGTGTTCCCTCCTCCCAAGACCTCGTCTTCTACTCCTTGCAAACCTCCTCGTACCAAAACCATCGCTGCTATGTCCATTGACTTCTCCCCCTTACAGACCCTCGTCAACATCGACGAAGTCTCACACACCACCTCTGCTGAAAGCAGAGCCGCTGAAACTCTTCTTGACAAAGTCATATCTGTTTCTCTGGCATCCATGCCGTCTGAATACTGCTCCCCGCTTCCCGGTCCTATCCATGGACTTACCCACCTATGCTCATAACCTTCGCGGAGACACCTTCAACGCCCATGAGGCCATTACTCTTCTACAATGACTCACTGATCTGTGCTTTACCTTACTTGTGTCCAGCCACCTGCACCATAACTCCCCACTCTTCACATTATACCTTGCGTTCCTCCAATGTGAACGCCTCTCTCCTCTCACCACCTCTTGGTCCCCTACCTCGGCCAGAACCTCCATGGCCCAAGCCACTATCCGTCAGATTCACCGCCTCCTGCAGCACGCACTCCTCGATGTGATGTATTAGCTAAACATGGACGAGTTCATGACTGAAATCCATTGCTACTCCCTGAACCTAGCAATGGCTAGAGCCCCACCAATAGAATTCGACGAAGAAACTGAGGCACTCTACGCCTCTTGGGACCCCTCTCTGATTCCTATTCCCCCTCCCACCGTCCTTTTCCAGCCAGAACCCCTCACCACACTACAAACTTACAACCTGACCCTTTACTCTGATAACGTCCATCCCATCCTCGCTCCAGGGGACCCTTGCTATTCCACTGCCTGTTTCTGCTGCCGACGTCTCAGCCATTTTCATGCTGAATGTTGTGAATATCGCTGCCCATACTGCCATCTCTGGACCCCTGGACACTGTATGACGGACTGTAGACTCCACTACCGCTCCCCAGCCCCAGCCGTTCCTTCCTCGTCCTCCCCTTCCTCTGCCAGCTTGTCCTCTCATTCCTCTCGCTCCATGCACTCAGCACGCATCTCTACCGGAAGGTCCACTCACATTCGTCTCCATGCACACCACTCCCCCTCTCCTGGCTTTGACAATTACTATGACCAGTATGACTTCAATGACTCTGCCATTGCCAACATGACTGGATCTCCTGGCCCCTCCTATTTGTCCTTTGAAGGCGACCCTTGACTTTTCCATCCCTTCCATCCCTACCCACGGATGTTTGGATATATTCTCTCGGAGCTCGAATTTACTAAGGGGGTAATGTTACGTTTTATTCTCTTTCACACACCCGTTGGCACATTACTTAATCTCTCCGATGCTTATCTTGTTTTGCCTCAGTGGCATTCGCTGAAACTCGTAGAACATTCTACAAGTTTCCATGGACGCTAATGCGTCCCTTTCTTATCTCTTATCTCGAACCTGCCCTAAAGACCTTTGGTCTATATAAACCCACATACTTGCCCATGTATTCCCCAAGCTAGTTCTCCTTGAGTGTACTTCTAGTTCCTTGAATATACCTGCTAGCCTCACCCCTTGTCCCTCCGAGCGAGTCCTTGCCCTACTCTTGAGTGGGCACTCTCTCTCTGAACCTACCAAAGCATCCCTTCGAGAGTCTCTGTGGAGCATCCCTCTGCCAAACCCTTGACCCTATGTCGCTATAGTCAAAGCGACTAAGTCTCGGGCCCTTGCTCGCTATAATCAAAGTGACTTGGAATTCTCGTCCCCTCGTATTCGGTCTGCTAGGACTATCGAGGCTATGCTTGACCTTACCCAAGACCAAGCGTAACACTCCACACACAACTTAGAAAAGTGGAAGACAGTAAAGGGGCCAAACGAGTGTTGGTGCTCGAAGAACCATAGTGGGGGAGACCAACGAGTGGTGTACTTGAGTAAAGGTGGTGAGAGTGGCCAATGAGCAGCAGCATCTGAAAAAATGCTGTAAAGGTGACAGATGAGTGCTGAGACTGGAATCAAGATGGTAAGAGTGATCAACGAGCAGCTGCTTGAAAGTCCATAGGTCTCAAATAAGGGTGGTGGTGACGGTGACCAGCAAGTGGTGGCACCCAAAAGAACACAGTGGGGGCACTCGAACAAAGACAGCATGGGTGGCAGGGGAGCACCTGTGCCCAAATGGACATGGCAGCGGCAACTAGTGAGTGGTTGCACTTGAGGAAAGGTGGTGGTGGTGGCAGAGGGCGCCAGACAAGTGACGGTGCTTATAAAAACACTGCTATGGTGGCAGGAGAGCATTTGCATTTAAGGAAGTGCACAAGGGACACCAGACGAGCGACGGCATTCAAGAAGAGGCGATCAAGTAGGGTAAACTCAGTGGGGGTGTTCAATGCTCGAACAGACACAGTGGGGGCACTGAATGAATGGTAGACACAACAGGGGTGTTGGGGGAGTGGACATAGCATGATGGACTAGAGTGCAATGAGGCACGGGTGGAGCCTAGTCGGACTAGCGAGGCTCCTTTTTCTCACAGCTCCACCACTCCCTGCCTCCATTGATCATTCTGGCTCCTTGCAGCTCACTCCTTGGTCTGGAGCATGCGGGCCTGCCTGCTGGGCATATACGCCTGTGAGAGCAAACAGAGCAACATCAAAAGAGGGGGAGTTGGGTGAGCGTGAAGGCTTGAGTGGACACAGTGGCTGGGTAAGCATTGGGGTTTGGAATGTTGGGCAAGCATCAGAGCTCAGGCCCTAGACACAACAATGGCGCAGGGTGAGCATTGAGGTGATGTTGTTGTTGTGGTTAGAGCAGTGGTGTCACAGTGGCTTATACATGTCACATTGTCCTCGTTGTCCTGTCATGTCTTCTTCAGGGCAGTTCTGCTCTGAGGCCTAGGTTGCATCAGGTACTTGAGCTCTGAATTGTGCTGGCTGTGACTATATCGTGTGCATTCAACCGACAAATCACGCACCCTAGTGCTAAATTGTGCGCTTCCCACAAAAAAATGTGTGAATTTTTGGGGTTTCCAGCGTCATAAATGAGCCACAGGACTGAACATGGCAAGGGTAGCCATCAAATGATCTGGTATGAAAAGGGTTAGTAGAAGCCACGAAAAGAGTCATGGGGCTCGAAAAAACATGGCAGGAGAGCCATGGAGTAGTTGAGTCTGAAAAAATGAGTTTTGGGGCTCAAAAAGATGTGGTGGAGGTGGCCATTGAGCGATCGAGCTCATAAACAGGTGGGGGCCATATAAAACGAGTGCCAGGGTCTGTGGAAACATGGTGGGAGTGGCCGTCGAGCGAACAGGCTCAGGAAAACACAATAAGGGTGGTCATCAAGCCATTTGGACTGAAAGACAGTGAAGGTAGCGTAAAATGAGCCAGATGGTTGAGGAAACACAGCAGGGGTGGCCGTCGAGCGATCAGGCTTAATGGATGGGAGGGTGTGGGGCTCAAAAAAATGCAGCAAGGGGGCCATTGAGCCACTGGACTTGAAAGAGGGTAGAGGTGGCATGAAACAAGTGCTGGGGCCTGTGGAAACATGGTGGGGGTGGTTGTCGAGTGATTAGGCTTGAAACAGGGTGGAAGGGGGTTCAAAACGAGCCATGGGGTCAGGAAAACGTGGCGAGGGCAGTCATCAAGCCGTTTGAAAGAGGGTGGAGGTAGCGCGAAATGAGCTGGAGGGTTGAGGAAACACAGTGGGGATGGTTGTAGAGCGATTAAGCTTAAAAGAGGGTGGAGGGGAGGGCAAAACAAGGCTTGAAAAAATGCAGCAAGGATGGCCGTCGAGCAACTGGAGTCGAAAAAGGGCAGAGAGGGTGCAAAACGAGCATGGGCGAGCATCGGTGCCAGGCAAAAAAGCAGTGGTGGTGTGAAACAAACAGTTAGACCAGCACACACAAAGCGGGGGTGATGGGGGAGCAGTGGTGCTGCAATAAACAATGTGGAGGTGGCAGTGGTACAAGTATAGGCCTGGTAAAACAAGCAGTTAGGCCCAAATTGACATGGAAGGGGGTTGTTGACCAACTGTTGACACTCCAGGAGGCACAGTACCGATGAGTGATGGCTGGCAGTGCTCTAATGGACACTGTGGAGTTACCAGGCGAGTGGTGATGCTTGAATGAACTCAATGGGGGGCATTCAAGCATATGGTGAGCAGATTGGATGAGTGGACTGGACGAGCGGTGCTCTGGTAGGTGCGGTTGGGGTAACTGATGAATCGAAACATGCTAATGCAGGGCAAATGGACTGTCAAAGAAGAGGACAAGAAATGAAATTGTCCCACAAGCAAGAGCTGAAGGATCGGATGGCAAGGCCTTGTCACAGAGTCACAAATGTTAAACAGTGTAACATCCTGCATCCTGGCATGGCAGGTCCACCCCACCACACACATTGTTGTTTTACAAGGGTGTCTGTGCTCTGAAAACCCCTGCCATTCCATCTCAACGTGCATCACCAATCCATCGTGTTGTTTCATGTCGTGGTCGAGGCTTTTCGTTGTGTACTCATCCATCTATTAGATGTCTGTCCAAGTGGATGCTCTTTGTGCCTTCATCAAGGCACCTTCTCCTGGTAACAACGAGCAAGCTGTCACCGATAGGAAGCTTGAAGAAGCCATCAAAGGGGTACAAGATGTTGCCCATTCCAGGCCGGAGGACAATGAGTCTGGGTTCAGGGCTCAAGTGCTTTAGGTGGGGAGATGGGCTGTTGCCTTTGTGCGCTTGTGTATCTCACTTGCACTAATGTCTACTCACCATGTGTAGACTGCCTTGATGACACCCATCAAGGATCCTCAGCATTGAGCATAAATCCTGTGCTATCACAGTTCGTGCTCGATCAGGTGAGCAAGGTAGAGGGACATTTCGTGAAATGGAGCAACTCTGACAAAGGTGCACCTGTGCCACTGTCTCTACTCCTGTTGAAGAATGACCCGACGCTGCCCTCCCTAAACTCTGTGTCCTCAAAAGTACACCACCCATCACGTGTTGGTCCTATCATCGACGTCCCATAGTGCATGTTGACTGACATGGAGGAAGACGTCATCATGGACGACACCCAGAGAGAGAAGCCTGTGGTGGCAACCCCAGGTATGCTATACATATGCTCAGCAGCAAGCCGGGTGGTGCTCACCATCTCTAGGTCACCCCGAGCACATCAAGAGACCTTGCATCTCGAAAGCCACAGAAGTTGTGGACAGCAATGAAGGACCAGTGTCTGCAACTAGAAGCAAGCCTATGGCTGTTACTCCCCATCCCAACCTTGCACTCGCACATGGTGAGATGGCGGTCATCGATGATCCTCCCTCCCCCCTAGAAGACCACCCCTACACACTCCAAGATACGGGGGCAACAAGCAAGATGAATAGTTTTGGCACCCTCCCTCCATCCCTAACCCATACCACATGAAGGCACAAAAGGAGGCTGCTGCCAAAGCTAAGGCTGCCACTGCCAAGGCCAGTGCAGCTACATTGCCGTCTGTCAAGGTCACCCCCATGGCCTCAAGAGTCGTTCCACCTGCGAGCGAGAAGGCGGGCATAAGCACGGTCAAGCCATTTACCATCAGGATCCCAGCCCGTGTCAACCCCACCACGTTGGGTATCATTCCAAGTGACATCATGGGTTGTCTCTCTGAGTTGGAGGCAGAAATAAGATCTTCCATGGGCCACATAAAGATGGTCCAGGTGAGCGCAAGGAGGACTGAAGCAGATGTAAAGGAGGTAGAGTCAAAGTTGGAGGTCACTTTGGAGAAGCTCACGTCATTCAGGGTGGTCATGGGACATTGATCGCTCATATCATATCTCACGTATATAGGTGTATTGCATCGGGTATAGCAACCAGTTCAGGAGACGGTCCGTCACTCATCGTAAGATCCACACTCGCCACGTCCTCAACATAAAGATGTCCATGGTGGGTTGACCTCTGGGACTGACTCATTGTGGGGCTTGGTGTCTTTCTGCCAAGGAAGAAACCACACCTCGACAGCCCGTGATAAATGAACAGCTCATGGGGAAGAGCGGTACAGGCTTCACAAGTACGTTAGTCTCTACTTGGTACGTCCATTGCCCAGACCCCATGGCACCTCATCGCATAGTCGACGAACGATGAGGAAATCACCAGTGACGTTGAGGAAAAATCGCAAGAGGTGGCCCCAGGTGGGTCGCATGGCATGCTTGGTAGTGAGTCATGCAACATTAATTTGTCCACAGCTTGTGCAGAGCACATCAGACAAACCAAGCCCGTTGGCTCTGTAGCATCAGGCATTATTCTAATGGATATGACACGAGTGGATTCTGGATGACTGACATACTGGTGAGGGACATACTGACAGGTAACAGCACTAGTGACTAACATACTGCGATCAACCAGCACTGCTCTGTGTGGCCGACGATTAGCGTGTAACTTGTTTGTAATGACTGACAACCCTATAGTCATGACTGAGGTGTGACTGGCTGATCATGCACATGGCCGACTTGCCAGCTAGCAACAGATCACGTGCCATGGCCCTGATACATTGCAGAGGGTCTGAAGTAACAGTACAGATACATGATGATGGCTGAAATATGTGAAACGCTGCGGGGAGTGTGAAGTGAAATGAAGGTGGATGCATAGGTAAAAAAACTGAATTCCCTGGCGAAAACAGAGTAGACTGAGGGCAGCACAATCCATCTGGAGAGAGAAAGTGTGAGCTGATAAAGGTGATAGGATCCACATCCAACCCCGGTGGTGAGTTTCAATTATCACAAACAACTACAAACACAAGATTGTGCCCACATCCTAGCACAAGGATGAGAAGGGCCTGGGAAGCCCCACAACTACCATATTTGGAATATGGTGAAAATGCTTGGGGTGGGTAATGCTAGGGTATTCATTCCATAGATAACCAAAGACACCATCTCATAGCTGGAAAATGCGTCAGTTTGACGATGTCAGTCACCAAACATGACATGCTAGTGTATACATAGCATTACCAGACGCTACATTTCAAGGAAGATATGCAACTCAAGGCAGCTGCCTCTACATATGCAATAAAGTTCTTGGTCTTCTTATGATGGAGGTGAAGGTGTGATTTCCATGCAGTGTTATGTTTGAACAGGACAGCAATCAAAGTAGGGGTTGTTGTATCTGCAGGCGGCCTAAGTTGCTCCATCATACTATGAAACTTCTCCTCTGCAGAGTTCGACCACACCATGGTGTGTATCCCAGACTTTTCCCAAACCTTAGGCATTAGGAAGAACAAAAAGGCTTTTACTTGGCCCACTCAGTCACTTGATGCAGCTAAAGAAGAATGAAAAGGACAACCTGGAAGTATCAAATGACGATCACTCATAGATATCGATAACAAACCAGACGGATTTCCCTGTCCATAATAATGTCTTCTAAATAGACAATGCCTGAGTCCTGGCCTTTCCAACGTAAGCCAGGTCAGGAAACCATTCATCAATTGTGTTCCGTAGCCACACAGCTAGTTAGGTCAAGAATAATATTTTATTTCTACAACCCTACTGCAGATCAACAACCATGGGACTCGAGATAGATAGATGACAGGAGCACAGGCAGTCTCACTACAAGCCAAGAGGTGATCAGCCTTCGAGGGATGTAGGTCTGGGGACCACCCAGTGGTGCTGTCGAACAGTGTACCTAGGCTTTGTCTAGTTTGGAAGCTAAGGAAAGAACAAGCAAAGAGGTCGGTCACCATCTAAGAAGCAGAGGATTAGTCCACTCCATAGACTGGGTCAGGAAACCATTTATTGGTTGTGTTCTGAAGCAACAAGCTAGCATGGTTGATAGGAGATCCACGACTACTGAGTGTTGGTAGTCCCATCCACTTCCATGTATGAGGCTGAGCATTATGTTTGGTCATGCTTGACCTGGCATGCAAGAGGCATGAGTGAACGTGTCCACTAAATCGTGTCGAGGGCATTTCATACAATCATAGACCAAAGGTAAGGATCTCACAGGAGCACAGCCAATCTTGCTACTGAGGAGGAGGGTAGATCAGCCTCCCTCATCCAATAGGTCTGGGGATCACTCTGTGGTGCTATGGACCATGTATCCTAGGTATATCTAGTAGATGGACTAGGAAGCAAGTTAAGCAAGGTGGTCAGTCACCAACTACAGAGCAGAGGATCAGTTCTGCTGGATAGATTGGGCCAGGAAACTGTTTATTGGTTGTGTTCTGTAGTCACACAGCTAGCATGGTTGATGGAAGGTCCAAGCCTACCAAATGTTGGTAGTTCTGTCCACTCCAATATATGGGGCTAAGCCGCATGTTTGGTCATGCTTGACCTGATATGCAAGAGGCGTGAGTGGACATGTCCACTAAATCGCATCAAGGGCATTATATACGACCATAGACCTGAGATAGGGATCTTAGGAAATCACAGACAGTCTCGCTACTTGTAAGGAGTAGATCAGCCACTGAGGCAAGTAGGTTAGGGGACCGCTCTGTGGTGCCATGGATCAACTATCCTAGGTATGTCTAGCAAGTGAACTAGGAAGCAAGTCAAGCAAAGAGGTCGGTCGCTGACTACACAGCAGAGGATCAATCTGCTAGGTAGACCGGGTCAGGAAACCATTCATTGGTTGTGTTCCATAGTCACGAAGCTAGTTAGGTCAAGGGTATTATTTTATATCTGCACCCCACTGCAGATCGACAACCATAGGCCTAGAAATAATTTTCCATAGAAGCATGGGCAGTCTCGCTACACACAAGGAGCAGATCAAGCTCCAGGTCATGTAGATCAGGGGACCACTCCATGGTACTATGGAACAAGCATCCAAAGGCCTTTCTAGCATGTGGACTAGAGAACCAGGCAAGCAAAGCAGTCAGTTGCCAACTAAAGAGTGGATGATTAATCCATTCAGTAGGTTGGGTCAGGAAACCGTTCATTGCTTGTATTCCCCTAGTGCCATATACTAGTATGATTGATGGGAGGTCCAAGACTACCAAGCGTTGATAGTCCCGTCCACTCCCATGTATGGGGCAGAGCTGCATGTTTGGT
This sequence comes from Strobilomyces echinocephalus, assembly GCA_038090115.1. Classification (NCBI taxonomy): domain Eukaryota; kingdom Fungi; phylum Basidiomycota; class Agaricomycetes; order Boletales; family Boletaceae; genus Strobilomyces; species Strobilomyces echinocephalus. The sequence continues at coordinate 4,264 of JBBPMC010000295.1, read as the reverse complement.
CATGCTTGACCTGGTATGCAAGAGGCATGAGTGGACATGTCCACTAAATTGTGTTTGGGCCATTTTATGTTCCACACCAGTTGTAGTGTTCTCGAGCACTTGGCTAAGTGGTCTAGTGACACTTATAGCATTGGCTTGCATTAGTAACCATTCATTGACTGTGCTGAAAGCATTACATAAAGTGGTTTAGCAAGCATAATGCCATTGGCACATGCTAGGCTTATTCAACTGGCTTGAGCACCACTAGTTGGCTCAGTATTCTGTCTGTCCTAATGGCATTCGCTTGAATCATAAACCAATTGTTGGTAGTCTTTGAGTATGGTCCTGATGTACTGGCTCGTGTACTAGGCAAAGTGGTCTAACAAGCCTGATGCCATTAGAGTAGGAAGTCCTGGTACTCTAGCTCGTGCACTAGGCAAAATGGTCTAGCAATCCTAGTGGCACTAGGATGCATCAGGGACCATTCATTGGGGGTGCTTTGAGATGTGGTGTGTCACCCACCTCCCTACAGTAGTGGCTGGGCCTATTGTTTGGTCTGGTTTGATCTAGCATGCAAGAGGCGTGAGTTTATATGTCCACTAAATCGTGCTCATGTCATTTGACATGCTATGCAAGTGGTAGTGTTCTCGAGCACTTGGCAAAGTAGTCTAGCAATCCTGAGAACATTGGCCCATTTCAAGAACCATTCATTGCTGGTGTTCAATCATTAGGCAAAGTGGTCTAGCAAGCCTAATGTGATCCACCCTATCCCTCATTCATCCTAAGCACATTGGGTTGCATCAGAAATCATTCATTGGTAGTGCCTGAGCACTACACAAAGTGATCTAGCAAGCCTAATGGCACTAGAGTAGAGGATGCAAATGCTGGTGTACTAGGTCGAGCACTAGGCAAAGTGGTCCAGCGATCCTAATAGCATTAGAACACATCAGGGACCATTCATTGATTGTGCTTCGAAAGCCTACACTGGTCACCAAAGTGTGGTGTTTCACTTACCCTCCTACAGTAGGGGCTGAGGGACATTTATGGTCACCCTTGATCTGATACACGAGAGGCATCAGTTTATGTGTCCACTAAATCATGTTTTAGCGATTTCCTAATATGGTAAGCTACACTTTGCAGGGGTTGTTCCTACACTTTGACTACACTTTTTTGGTACACTTTGGTACACTTTTTGATAGTGTTTGGTAGACTTTTACTATGCTTTTTTGATACACTTTGGTAGTCATTTTGATAGTGTTTGGTAGACTTTCTAGGAATGCTTCTAGAGTCTTACCATATACTTTGTAAGTCATTTTGGTATACTTTCCTATACTTCTTAAGAGTATTCCTACACTTTTACTATGCTTTTTTGGCACACTTTGGTAGTTATTTTGGTACACTTTGGAATGCTTTTTGGTAGTGTTTGGTACAACCCCCAAGGATGTTCCTAGACATCAACTACACTTTTTGGCACACTTTGGTATACTTCTTGGTGGTGTTTGATAGTCTCTCTTGGGGTGTTCTCAGCGTCTTACTATGCTTTTTTGGTACACTTTCCTATACTTCCTAGGATCTTTCCTAGGTAGACTACATGGTGTGAACACTGATATGTAGTCTGTCGATGGAGCATGTCAAGCAAGTAGCCATGGTCTGATGGTCTTGAATACCATCAACTGATTGGAAATCAGAAGTAGAGTGCTGACTACAAATCAGACTAGAAATCTGATATGTTTCATGAGTGTTTTTGAACACTGATACATATAAGCTGTTAATAGAGTGTGTTAAGCAAGTAGACATGGTCTAATGGTCATCAGACAATGTCGTTGTACACCAAGGACATAGAGTATGAGAAAGTTAGCATGGTCTAATGGTCTTGAATACCTTTGACAGACTTGAAATCAGGGAAGGCTACCTTGAGACTGGAAATTCACTCTTTTTGGAAAAAACCACAGCACCTAGGATTCCTATGTGGTCCCCCACCATGGTACTAACTAGGCAGCACTTGCTTAACTGCACAGATCAGACAGGATGCGGTGCTTTCAAAGTCCTATGGCTATAGATATATCAAGAGAATTGATTTCTGTGACTAGCATTTCCTAGCTGCTCGCTGACATGGTGTCTACTCACTTGCTGTCTAGTTAATCTACCTCTCTACTCTAGTTTATCCACCTCATACTTACGATCTACTTTGTCTACTTACTTTACTTACGATCAGATTGATCTACCTAGACTCTGCTTTACTCGACATGACAACCGCAAGGCCTTGGTTCAAGTGAACCGGCCCTAACGTGGCTGCCATGACTTAGAAAGAAGAGTCTGGTGTGGAACTGAACACGAATCTATAGAACATAGGCTTAACCTCAGTGGATCGTAGCAACAAGGCTACTCTACTCTTACAGTACCCCATTCCCATTCAAGTCGTCTGCAAAGGATTCCCCCCTGCGCATATCATGGTTTATGATGCATGGATGAGCTCCCCTCGCGTTTCCGTAGAGAAAGCCTAGCCCACCTGATTTGGTTCTCAAGCAGTGCTCTATCTCAACACTGTTTACATGTGCAGAACCTGTCGTTGTTGCTTTCAGCACGGATTCTGGCTTAGAGGCATTCAGCCATAATCCAGCAGATGATTGCTTCATGCCATTGCCTGATCGGACAGGCGCAAAGACCAAATATCTGAATGGACAGTTCCTCTTGTACTACACCCAAATACTGTCGTGATGACCATGCCATCAGTAGAGTAAAACTAACCTGTCTCACGACAGTCTACACCCAGCTCACGTTCCCTATTAGTGGGTGAACAATCCAACGCTCATCGAATTCTGCTTTGATATAATAGGAAGAGCCAACATTGAAGGATCAAAAAGCAACGTCATTATCAATGCTTGGCTGCCACAAGCCAGTTATCCTTGTGGTAACTTTGCAGGAACTGCCCTCCCACACCCAGTGAAAGGGGAGAAGACAAGCCGAGGTCATCAGCGTGTACACCGCCTAGCTAGAGACTGTCTGAGGATGGCCTCCAGGCCTGGCAGTGCAACACATGTCTGACACAAGATCTGATGTGCTCAACCATTAGAGCCAATCCTTTTTCCAAAGTTAAGGATCTGTTTTGCCAACTTCTCTTATCTACATTGTTCCATCAACTAGAGGCTGTTCACCTTGGAGACCTGCTGCAGTTATTAGTATGACTAGATGCGAGAACCATTGTCATTCCCTTGGATTTTCACCTAGCTCTGAACAAATCGATTTCAGGGTCTTAGGCTGTTAAGGAGAAAAGAGAACTCTTCCCAGGGTCCCTGCCAGCATCTCCAAGTTCGTTTACATTGCTGTTCTTTGATTCCACATTCTGGTTCTGGAATATGAACCAGATTCCCTTTCATTCCGACAGAGGCACACAGAAGCGTGCGCTTGTGAAACAGAGTTTCCCTATCGCTTAGGATCGACTGACCTGTGTTCAACTGCTGTTACCACAGAATCTTTCTTCACTTCAGTCTTTGAGGCTCTCACTCAAATATTTGCTACTATCACCAAGATCTGCGCTGGAGGCAGTTCCTGTTACGCTTCGCTCCTCATCTGGTCCTTATCGGATGACATCTCAAGGACTTACGGACTTATCTTTCTTTTTCCTCTTATCTAATCTTATCACATCTTATCTTTTTATCTTATCACAGGATCAACGGCCATAGCCTCGCCCTCTGATCTCTGCACCATCGTCACTCGTTTCATCCTTCGTTTCACCTCATGCATGTCGCAACCCTTGACACAGCCAAAGGCCTGTGCATGCTTCCCTTCCATTCCATCACGTTTCATCTCCGTGTTTCATGGACACTTCTCATGCTTCTCTTCCATTCTACCCTTCTTCCATCTCACATGTTTCATCTCTGTTCTTTCACATGTTTCACATTTGATACGCGTTTCAGCCACACTCCTGCGCCCAAGGGCAAAGGGCTTGGACTAGTATAGACGGAATGCTTATGTAAACCTATATAGTCTCTGAATATATAAACCCAGTGAACAACGACTAGCAACCCCAGTCTAGTTCACTTGGGCATCATCCTCCCTAAGGCACACCCAGCCTAGATCTCAACTTCCTCTCCACTCTCCATAGAGTTCTTGGTTGACAAGTGGTAACCTGAGGACTAAGGTCTTAGGGTTGTATCAGTTCCACCCGGCATCACTACCAGGGCTTCTTTACAACCTCCGTGCCTGCCTACTCGTCAGCACGTCACTACGACGCCGACAGGGAGGTGTGGGTAACATGCTTGAGTGCCATCCATTTTCAGGGCTA